>WNWK01003266.1:0-173499 GCA_009830355.1 Cherax destructor
GGAGAGGCTCCTGCCCTCTCTGTGAGCATTGTCAGGTTCCAGTGTCTGTTCGACATATCCTGTTGGACTGCCCACTCTATCAACGAGCACGCAGAATTTACCTCCAACGACGTCTTCGCTCTGCGGCCCTTTCTTTACCTTCCCTTCTTGCAGATGGACCCTCCTTTAATCCTGACTCTCTTGTTGACTTTTTGACAGAAACTGACTTACTACACAAACTCTGAAGATTATACCTCTAGCACCTCCCTCAGTCCCTTCTACCTCGATCTCTTGTGGTTTAGCGCTTCTATTTGATTATAATAATAGAGGCATTGGACGGTAGGTCCGCCCCGGATAGAAGACAAGAATGAAACAGTGGAGTTGGGCCTGAGTAGATCTGGGAAAGACACGTTTTAAAATAATACCTGATATGTATTGATTAGTTTTATCCATACCTTACCCTTCCTTATCCTCCACTCTGAGGAGAGTAACCTAATTGAAAGCAGTTTTTCAGTTTTATTTTAGACATCACTCTTGACACTTCCAAGAAATGATGACTGGATGTGCCTAATTTCTTAAAAGAAAAATACTTTCTAAGATTGCGTACAAAACTAATGAAATTATTACTTATTCATCTCGATATTTACTCAGTATACCTGGAGAGAGTTCCGGGGGTCAACGTTCCAGCGGCCTGGTCTGTGACCAGGCCTCATGGTGGATCAGGGCCTGATCAACCAGGCTGTTGGCTGCACGCAACCCAACATACGAACCACACCCGGCTGGTCAGGTACTGACTTTAGGTGCCTGTCTAGTGCCTGCTTGAAGACAGCCAGGGGTCTATTGGTAATCCCCCTTATGTATGCTGGGAGGCAGTTGAACAGTCTTGGTCCCCTGACACTTATTATGTTGTCTCTTATCATGCTAGTGGAGCCCCTGCTTTTCATTGGGGGGATGTTGCATCGTCTGCCGAGTAATATACAACTCTAATATAATGACCTTTATTTGCAGGTCGCTGTATGACAACCAGATCATGTCTCTCGCTAATGGTACCTTCAGCCCCCTCATCAACATCCAAACCATGTAAGTTACTTAATCTTTAATATTGGTTGTTTCACCCTCGTAGGTTACTTTAAGATCTTCATAAGATTGTCCATATGTAAGAGAAACACTTAGTATAACAGCTAATGCTTGATAAACTGGTCCATATATAATTCAACTGTCTGTCTGTCTCTCTCTGTCTCTCTCTCTCTTTCATAGATACACACAAGATATATACCCCAAGAGGTGTATATCTCGGTGTACATAAACATTTTGCTTTAATTTCTATTTTGGAGATTAAAGTGTTCTTGACTGGTCGGGAACAATTTATACACAACCTTAATGACCTTGTTTTAGTTGATAGGCTTTAAACCCAATTAACCAGTCAGCCAACCAAGTTATTCCTTGTTGTATTTATTGCACCCCCTTCTTTCCATAAGGGAGATTATTTCAGTAAGCAGATTTGGAACTAATTCTCCTAGATAGGTGGGGGTTGTGTAGGATAGTTATGGACCACAACTACATCCTTAAGTCCCAGTGAGAAATATTGCCTAGATCTGGGCAGATAAAAGGAAGGAACAGTCATTTGCAAACAGGAAAAGTAGGCCTCGTTGCTGAAGGCGTGGAAGTGTGTTACACACATAGTTAATGATAGCAAAAGAGACAAAAACGTCCTTCTAGAGAAATTACCATACATGTGCCGTATAGGTAAAACTGGTCAATTAGCAAGAACTCGTTTAAAATTAAGTTCTTTCTAAAATTTTCTCTTATACGCTTTAGGATATATTTTTTTCATTTATGTTAATGTAAAAATTAATAATTTTGTACCAAAAGAATCTTAGAAAACCTACCTAACCTTATTATAAACACAATTTAATTTAGATAAGTTTACAATATGTAATTTAATAAACAAACACAATGAAATGTGTTTTTTTCATTAGGTTCAGAATTATTTTTGCGAAATTATTGCACAAAAATTTTCGCTTGCCTTATTCGACCCTGTGGCCTGGTGGCTAAAGCTCTTGCTTCACATGGCAAGGGTCCGGGTTCGATTCCCGGCGAGGGTAGAAACATTGGGAGTGTTTCTTTACACCGGTTGTTTATGTTCTCCATCAGTAAAATGGGTACCTGGGTGTTAGTCGACTGGTGTGGGTCGCACCCTGGGACAACACTGACCTAATTTGCCCAAATTCACCTTAAGCCAACAAGACTGGTATGAAAATGTAACAGTATCAAAGCCAATACACGCATATCAAACATAACAGAAGTAAAGACATGTATGGGCAGGGCTCCTGACCAGCAAAATGAGATCATTTGTGAGCGTGCTTTCACCAATTCAGCTTCAATAATAGTGGGACCAAATTAATCATGGCCTAAATGAAACAAGCTTGGAAGATATCCTAAACAACACAGATCCGAACCTTTGGCTAGAAAGAATTAACTCTGTGGCGCTTGAGGTATGCTGAAGGCACATTCCCCCAAGAAAAAAGAAGAGAAGATGTAAACTAGAAAGAGAGAGGTGCAGCCTAGTTGATCAGGCCCTGATTCACCACGAAGCCTGGTCATGGACCCAGCCATGGGGGCATTGACCCTCGGAACACCCTCCAGGTCCCTTCAGGTATTCTGTTTTGAGTTTAATGATCTCCTATTATTTAAATTCTCAAGTACCAAGTGGATTATGCAATGCAGGGGATTGTATTTTGTGCATATGGGAAAGACCCATGTGTTTATTTTTGGGTTACAAAATCAAAAGTTTTTCTTATGCTTAAAGTATAAATGTCTCCAATGCATAATCCACTTAATATTGGAGAATTTATGTAATGAAAAACTTGAGCTCCTAAACTGAAGATTAACCAGCTGTTATATATTTTGAGAGATAATAGCAAAAATTATTTTTGTTTTGGCGCAAGTGGCACGTCAGCCAGTTAGTACTGCGGGCTTGCCAAACACTGTGAGCATTAACAAAGATGCAGCAGATGTAAACAAAGATCTATAGCAGAGTAGGGTTATAATAATAATATCTTTATTTACTACAAGTACATGTACAAGGTATACAGGCCTAGCTGACATCAATGACATACATACTAATATAGAAAGCCCCTTGTTATGCAGAGCATTTCGGGCAAGGTTAAGTTATGTTTGGTTATTTCATGTTGGATTATGTGGGTTTTGTTAGTTTCATTACTTTCGTACCATTTACACAACAGAATAATACAACATCTCAAATGCAGAATGACTTTATATTGCACAATTCAAAATATAATTGATCACCAAAATCTGCTGGGGGCAGTTTTTATTTATTACCGTGTAACCTAATTAATGATTATTCTACGATGGTACAGTGAAACCTCAGTATAAAAGACTAATAGGGGGTGTAAAAATCCATTGCATCAAAATCTCAATGCAATGGACCTGGTCCATCGTATGGAGAACCAACCTGACACACTAATGGAAATAAGTCACTCTGTCTGACTTTTTTGGGTTATCCTAGGTTCTCTGCACATATGCTGCTATTATGATAATCTATGTATGTAACTGTATTTGTGTATATCTGAATAAACTTACTTACAGATAAGGAACATAATGTCAATGCAGTGGACTTAGTCCATTGCATTGAATATTTGTCTAACCAAATATTTTGTTTATTATATTCGAAATTTGTTATATGTATAGAGGTTAATTACAGTACATAAATCAAGGTTTTACTGTACTTTCATTCTACTTGCAAAATTGTCACATTTGTTGTAAAAAAAATTAATTAGTTGTTACCTTGAGAAAACTACTACAATGTATGTAGGCTTGGAACTGTATAGGGATGGGATGATACCAAATACAGCCTCTCCTCACTTAGCGACGTATTGGTTTACTGATGACTTGGACTTACGATGGGCTCTCTGACCAGTATTCTTTTTTTTTCAACAAGTCGGCCGTCTCCCACCGAGGCAGGGTGACCCAAAAAGAAAGAAAATCCCCAAAAAGAAAATACTTTCATCATTCAACACTTTCACCTCACTCATACATAATCACTGTCTTTGCAGAGGTGCTCAGTTTGGAATAGTCCCTCCAAACTGTCACTATCCCAGACCCCTCCTTTAAAGTGCAGGCATTATACTTCCCATTTCCAGGACTCAAGTCCGGCTAAATCAATAACCGGTTTCCCTGAATCCCTTCACTAAATATTACCCTGCTCACACTCCAACAGCTCATCAGGTCCCAAAAACTACTCGTCTCCATTCACTCCTATCTAACACGCTCACACACGCTTTCTGGAAGTCCAAGCCCCTCACCCACAAAACCTCCTTTACCCCCTCCCTCCAACCATTTCGAGGATGACCCCTACCCCTCCTTCATTCCCCTACAGATTTATACGCACTCCAAGTCATTTTACTTTGATCCATTCTCTCTAAATGACCAAACCACCTCAACAACCCCTCTTCAGCCCTCTGACTAATACTTTTAGTAACTCCACACCTCTTCCTAATTTCCACACTCCGAATTCTCTGCATAATATTTACACCACACATTGCCCTTAGACAGGACATCTCTGCTGCCTCCAGCCTCCTCCTCGCTGCAGCATTTAGAACCCAAGCTTCACACCCATATAAGAGTGTTGGTACCACTATACTTTCATACATTCCCTTCTTTGCCTCCATAGATAACGTTTTTTGTCTCCACAGATACCTCAATGCACCACTCGCCTTTTTTCCTTCATCAATTCTATAGTTAACCTCATCCTTCATACACCCATCTGCTGACAAGTTAACTCCCAAATACAGTGGATCCCCGGTTTTCATGATTTTTTCGTTCCAGAATGCTGTTCAAGTGCCATTACCAAACAAATTTATTCCAATAAGGAATAATGTAAATTAGACTAGTCCTTTTAGACCCCCAAAAATACACTTACAAAAGCACTTACAAAAATACACTTAAGTAATTGTTCGAGTTTGGAGCATCTCGAACACCGGTGTCCACTGTATCTGAAAACATTCACTTCTTCCATGACGTTCATTGGTCATAAGTTTCAGCTGCTTAGGTATGGAAAGACTGAAGAACTCAAAAGGAGCACTGTATACAAAACTCGAGAGGGTCACCAAATAGAATGAAAGGAACACGTAAAGGACTTGGGAATAATTATGTCTGCTGACCTTTCTTTTAAAGACCATAACAAGACAAAGATCACAACAGCCAGGAAGATGACGGGGTGGGTATTGAGAACTTTCAAAACAAGGGAAATAATGCCGATGGTGACACTCTTCAAATCGCTAGTGCTCCCTCACTTAGAATACTGCTCAGTGCTTACGGCCCCGTTCTGGGCAGGAGAAATATCAGAGCTGGAACAAATTCAGAGATCGTTTACGGCTCACATTGAGCCATTGAAACATCTAAATTATTGGAAACGCCTTCAAGTCTTGAACATGTACTCATTGGAGCGGAGGAGAGAGAGAGAGAGAGAGAGATACATGATAATATATACCTGGAAAGTACTTGAGGGCCTGGTCCCAAATCTGCACACTGCCATAACAACATACTGGAGTGAGAGATATGGGAGGAAGTGTAAAATAAACCCAGTGAGGAGCAAGGGTGCGGTGGGGACAATATGGGAGCACTGTATTAACATCCGGGGTCCCAGACTATTCAACATCTTACCAGAAGATATCTGAAACACGGCTGGAACCAGTGTAGAAGCCTTCAAGAGGAAACTGGACAAGTATCTTCACCAGGTGCCAGATCAACCAGGCTGTGATGGATATGTGGGGCAGTGAGCCTCCAGCAGCAACAGCCTGGTTGACCAGGCAAGCACCAGACGAGCCTGGCCCATGGCCAGGCTCAGAGAGTAGATAAACTCAAAACTCTTCAAAGGTATATCAAAGGTATATCCCTCTCTCCAATGTAATATCCAATTTTTCTTTATCTAAATCATTTGATACCCTCATCACCTTACTCTTATCTTTGTTCACTTTCAACTTTCTACCTTTACACACCCTCCAGTATTCATACCTATTCTGTACTCTCCCAGAGCAGTCCCACACCCATCCTGTACTCTCCCAGAGTGATTTCCTCTACTCTGTTTATTACAATAGTATACAGTGCACTACTGTATAAACATTTAAAAATATAAACAGAAATGTTATATATGGTGCAAAGGTGACATTAAAACAATACCAAAGATGGTTGACACAAACCCACTACCATCATAGTATACTCCTCACTTAGCGACGAATTCGTTTACCGATTAGGTCTTAGGAATGGAACTCCGTCGTTAAGTGAGAAGAGGCTGTATTTTACCGATACTGATTCTCAGTTTTAAGCTGATAGCAATTCCATCAAAATTAGCTAATACCCACTGATACCAATACAGTGGACCCTCGGTTATTGGCTGTAATCCTTTCCAGAAGCTCGACCTAAAACCGAAAAGCGAAATATTTCCCATAAGAATTAATGTACGTACAGTGGTCCCCCGCCTAACGAGCAAAATTCATTCCAGAAACCTGGTCAAGTGTCATTACTTAACGAATTTACTTCCTTAAGAAATAATGTCACGTAGGTTAGTCTATTTCAGACCCCCAAAATGCACTTCCACAAGGACTTACAATATTATACTTACATAATTGTATGATTTCCAGGGTGCTCGTTAGGTGGGGGACCACTGTACAGTGGTACCCCGGTTTACAATATTTTTTCGTTCCAGAATGCTGTTCAAGTGCCATTACCAAACAAATTTATCCCCATAAGGAATAATGTAAAATAGACTAGTCCTTTTACACCCCCAAAAATACACTTACAAAAACATTTAAAAAAATAAACTTACATAAAAGGGCGAGTTTGGAGACCATCATAAACCAGGGTACCACTGTATATACATTTAATCCATTCCAGACACCCAAAAATATTCACAAAAAATTGTTTTTGAAAGATTAATGAACAATTAAATCAGTATTACATACCTGTATTGAAGACTTGTTGGCTTATGGAAGATAGGGAGGAGGAGAGAGGGAGGATTTATTGTTTGAAAGGGAAATCCCCTTCCATACAGACTTTAGGTAACTAGTCCTTATCCGGGGTTACTTTCCTTCTTTGTCTTTTACTGCCACTAGGACCAGCTTGAGTCACTGGACCCCTGTCGCACAAAATAACTGTCCAGAGTGCTCTATTTCTGAAGTGGGACAAGGTTTTGTCACTGAACATGTTGCAGATATGGCTTGTTTCAGCTTGCTCTGGGTGGTATTTTTCAACAAAACTTTGCAACCTATTCCACATTGCACACATGTCCTTAATCACTAAAGAAGGGACCTCCTTCACTCCCTCTTCCTCCTCCTCTGAAGCAAGTTCCTCAGCTATGGTCTGTTGCTGTTCCAGATGAAGGTCTTGCAGCTCTTCAGTGGTTAGCTCTTCCCTGTGGTCCTCCACCAACTCTTCCACATCCTTGCCACTAACCTCCAACCCCCATGGACTTCCCCAATGCCACAATAGATTCCACAGCAGGCAGAGGGTCAGCAGGGTCAGGGTCAGCCCCAAACCCTTCAGAATCCCTCTCTTGGACAAAATCTGGCAACAATTTTCTCCAAGCAGAGGTCAAAGTCCTGGAAGTCACTCCCTCCCAAGCCTTACCTATAAGGCTTATGCAATGGAGGATACTGAAGTGATTCCTCCAGAACTCTCTTAGGGTCAAATTAGTGTCCGAGGTCACTTCAAAGCACCTTTGAAACACTGCTTTGGTGTAGAGTTTTTTTGAAGTTAGAAATGACCTGGTGGTCCATGGGCTGGATGAGAGGAGTGGTGTTAGGAGGCAAGAACTTCAATTGGTCTACCAAGTCTGGAGGATGAGCAGGAGCATTGTCCAGTACCAGGAAGCACTTGAGTGACAATTTCTTTTCCAGGAGGTATTTTTTCACACTGGGGCCAAACACATCATTGACCCACTCTTTGAAAATTTGCCTTGTGACATTGTTTTTCTTGAACACTCAGGGATTTTCAGTGATACACCAGTAAAGGTTTCACTTTGAAATCCCCACTAGCGTTAGCACAGAACGAAAGAGTAAGCCTGTGTTTCATAGGCTTGTGTCTTGGCAGTGCCTTTCCTCCTGCGTAATGTAGGTCCTCTTTGGCATTTTCTTCCAAAAGAGGCCTGTTTCATCACAATTGAACACTTGTTGGGTTGTAATTTTTCAGCCTCTATGTACCCCTTGAATTCACGCAAAGTTGAAACCTTATTTCCCGTAAGAAATAATGTAAATACAGTAAATACAGTGAACAGTATTTGGATAAGGGTAAAGAGGTTTTTGTGGCATTTATGGATTTGGAAAAGGCGTATGATAGGGTGGATAGGGAGGCAATGTGGCAGATGTTGCAGGTGTATGGAATAGGAGGTAGGTTACTGAAAGCAGTGAAGAGTTTTTATGAGGATAGTGAGGCTCAAGTTAGAGTGTGTAGGAGGGAAGGGGACTATTTCCCAGTAAAAGTGGGCCTTAGACAAGGATGTGTGATGTCACCGTGGTTGTTCAATATATTTATAGATGGGGTTGTAAGAGAAGTGAATGCGAGGGTCTTGGCAAGAGGTGTGGGGTTAAAAGATAAAGAATCAAATACAAAGTGGGAGTTGTCACAGTTGCTTTTTGCTGATGACACTGTGCTTTTGGGAGATTCTGAAGAGAAGTTGCAGAGGTTAGTGGATGAATTTGGTAGGGTTTGTAAAAGAAGAAAATTGAAAGTGAATATAGGAAAGAGTAAGGTGATGAGGATAACAAAAAGATTAGGGGATGAAAGATTGGATATCAGATTGGAGGGAGAGAGTATGGAGGAGGTGAATGTATTCAGATATTTGGGAGTGGACATGTCAGCAGATGGGTCTATGAAGGATGAGGTGAATCATAGAATTGATGAGGGAAAAAGGGTGAGTGGAGCACTTCGGAGTCTGTGGAGACAAAGAACTTTGTCCATGGATGTAAAGAAGGGAATGTATGAGAGTATAGTTATACCAACACACTTATATGGGTGTGAAGCATGGGTGATGAATGTTGCAATGAGGAGAAGGCTGGAGGCAGTGGAGATGTCATGTCTGAGGTCAATGTGTGGTGTGAATATAATGCAGAGAATTCGGAGTTTGGAAATTAGGAAGAGGTGCGGGACTACCAAAACTATTATCCAGAGAGCTGAGGAGGGGTTGTTGAGGTGGTTCGGACATGTAGAGAGAATGGAATGAGACAGAATAACTTCGAGAGTGTATAAATCTGTAGTGGAGGGAAGGCGGGGTAGGGGTCGGCCTAGGAAAGGTTGGAGGGAGGGGGTAAAGGAAGTTTTGTGTCCGAGGAGCTTGGACTTCCAGCAAGCATGTGTGAGCGTATTTGATAGGAGTGAATGGAGACAAATGGTTTTTAATACTTGACGTGCTGTTGGAGTGTGAGCAAAGTAACATTTATGAAGGGATTCAGGGAAACCGGCAGGCCGGACTTGAGTCCTGGAGATGGGAAGTACAGTGTCTGCACTCTGAAGGAGGGGTGTTAATGTTGCAGTTTTATAACTGTAGTGTAAAGCACCCCTCTGGCAAGACAGTGATGGAGTGAATGATGATGAAAGTTGTTCTTTTTCGGGCCACCCTGCCTTGGTGGGAATCGGCCGATGTGTTAATAAAAATAAAAAAAAAAACAATCTGTTCCAGACACCCAAAAATATTCACAAAAAATTAATTTTGTGAAGATTAACTATACTTTTACATAAACAAAACAATTATAAATACATATATAAAGTAATAAATTTATAATTAAACATTTAAAATAATATTTACTTACCTTTATTGAAGAGAGTTGCTGGCATCTGGAAGATAGGGAGGAGGACAGGGGGAGGGGTTAGTGTGTGGAAGGGGATTTCCCCTCCATAAGGACTTCAGGTAACAAGTCCCTCTCTGGGGTTACTTCCCTTCTTTGTCTTTTAATGTCACTAGGACCAGCTTGAGAGTCACTGGACCCCTGCCTCGAAAAATAACTGTCAAGAGTGCTCTGTTTCTGGCACCTCTTTAACATGTCTCACAACACTGTGTATGCCACTACGTTTCTTAAATCTCTCAAACCAGCCTTTGCTGGCTTTAAAATCACTCGCATCACCACTGATTCCAGGCAGTCTTGACAAGATCTGCGTGCAACTGCCTTGCCATTTCACAAAATTATCGCCGTGGAAATACTATCACCCGCTATCTGTTTTTCATTGATCCACACCCCCAACAACTTCTCAACCTCATCCACTGTTTTCAATCTATTTTTGGCAAACATGTCAACACCTTTTGCAACATTAGCTTCCTTGATTTCTTTTTTCTTTGCCAGGATAGAGGTGATAGTAGAAGTGTTTTTGTTGTACATCCTGGCAAGCTCACTCACACTTACGCCACTCTCATATTTTTCTATAATCTCCTTCAGTTTGATGGTATTCCTCACTTTCTTTACCACAGGGGTGCCACTAGGAATCTTCTTTGGAGCCATGGTGACTTATTTCACAGTGACAATCACTAAACCAACTTTCTTTACCACAGGGGTGCCACTAGGAAGCTTCTTTGGAGCCATGGTGACTTATTTCACAGTGACAATCACTAAACCAGCAATAAACACAATAAATTTATTGTGAAATCTTTGAAAGAGCGCGCTGGGTAATGTTCTCTCAATGGTAAACAACGCTTGACTGGCATCCTGCGCGGCAAGGCGCGCGGGCAGGCGGACAGGTCTGGTACGGACTGATAGTCGAGGGAATGGACGGTTGGCGAGGGAAACATTGACCGAAAAAAGCGCTCGAAATCACCGATAGTCAGACCGACAAGAATCAATGTAATATGATGTTTCTACAAGGAATTAGTCATTTATATCATATATGGTGATGGCGATGTGCGCAGTACGCCTGCTCTCAGCCCGTATATTTTTAGGAATTTTTTCCATTTTTTTCTTTGCTGTTTCTTGTATTATTCATTCTAATGATATAATTGACGATTTGGCATCATATGAGAGTGGGCGGAGTTTATACGTAGACTACCAGCCAATCAGGAACCGTCTGGGAATATTAGTTTACGTCGGCAGGATTCCATCTCTGAGAGAGGCACCAGAAATTATTTCATTATGTTAATATCTATTCTACGGCTTATTTATCTATCACAATTGATCTAATATGAAATAATAAACACTATAAATAACATATAAACGTGTTATATGCTCCAGCATGAATAAAATGAGCCCTAATATGGCGAGTCTCTATCAGCCGTATTGGTATAAAATTGATTCCCCTTCTTCCCATAACGTGTTCTTTGGCCTTTGAATAAGAGAAAATGAAGTTTTAGAGGCTAACTACACTAAAACATTAGTTTTATAAGGAAAACATTGAAAAACAAGCAATTTTCTCGGATTTTTTTTTTTTTTTCCTGAGGCAGGTGGCCGGCGCCTTTCCAGGCGAATATCTCGGAAGTAAGTTATTGACTTATTTTACTTAAGTAAGCCTTTACTATTTGATTAAATGAAATAAGATTCACAGGAATCGTAAAAGAATGATTGTTCTTATTTTTAATGATGCACTTTTGGAAATACAGTGGACCCTCGGTTTTCGTTGAAAATTCTTTCCAGAATGCTGTTTGAGTGCCGTTACCGAACGAATTTGTTCCCATAAGGACAAATGTCAATTAGATTAGTCATTTCAGACCCCTAAAAATACACTTACGAAAGCACTTACGAAAATACACTTACATAATTGTTCGAGTTTGGAGGTGAATGAAAACAGAGTGTCCACTGTATTCCAAATATTTTTGGATTTATGTGGGAGTAAAGGGCAGATATTTTGCAACATTCAAACAACTTACCAACTTTATTTTTTTCGTGGAATAAAGATAAGATATTTATAGGAAAGTGCATCGTCATTAAATCATATTAGCATTGTTCTTTCGGTATCAAGTCCAAAAACAATCTTACGTAGTGATATATATTTTATATTTAATTAAACATGACATTTTCAGTAAATATTTGTTTTTCTTCAGTTTTCTCAGTTGTTGTTTGGGCTATCTTATTGAATATTATGTACAGTAAATAGAGTGAACACTTTTTCGTGTACACCAAAACTGAACGAAATCGGACGAAAAACAAAAAAGCTCATACATTTTCGAGTACCGCCCCTTAAGTCTGCCCAAAATGCCTCGGCATGATAGTGGCTTTCTTTGTACCAATCAAATTATGAAATGTAAACAGACATTGTAACCTTAGCAAAGAAATAGTTTTTGATTTGATTTTGTTTGTCGGAACGTAACCTCATAAGTCAAGGAGCACCTTTATCTACCCTTATTGGTTTATTCTAGATTTATCTGCACAAGTTACTTTCAGACAATTGTAAAAATCTAAACTTGTTGTGAGCTTGAATAAAATGTTAGTTATCCTGGGGCTGTGGAACTGTGACTCTTAACCCTTTCGGGGTTTCGGTCGTACTAGTACGGCTTATGCCCTGGGGTTATGGTCGTACTAGTACGTCTAAATTCTAGCGCCCTCAAATCAAGCAGAAACATTCTGTTAGGCCTAGATATGATAGAATTGGTCTGTGCGGTCAGTGTGCGCAGTATAAAAAAATTCCTGTACCACACAGTGCATAATGAGGAAAAAAAAACTCTGACCTTGTTTTTGGTTTAAAACAGCAACTTTGCAGTCTATTTTTGTATGTTATTTATGCTTGTATTCTCGTTTTCTTAGTCTCATTTTATATAATAGATGATATATTACAGAAATAAGAGATAATTTTGACTGGTTTCACAATGACAAGTACCTTGAAACTGAGCGCAAAGTAGTGAAAATGTTCGATTTTGGCTGATGTTCAAGAGTAAACAAATCACACCATGCATCCAATACACATCAACTGGAGAGTCTAATATTCTTGCACAAGTGCACTGATATTATTTATACCATTTTACAATGATGCAGTTGTATACATAACAGTATATCTTCTATTTTTGTGAGAATAAAAATTCAAAATGGAAAGCAAAAGTAATGTAAGAGGGGCCTGGAGACGTGACTAATGAACAGAGAAGATGTTATTTTAGTGCCAGGAATGTCTGCCTTGTTTATTCTGGACCCTATTTTGAAATTGGCATCGTTTGAAATTTGTGTGAAATTGGCCAAATTGCCATTTTCTGACCACAATTTTGGGTAGTTGAAATTGGTAAATAGGCAGTTTCTTGTACTCAATCGATAGAAGAAATGGAGTTCTAGTGGAACATTGGAATTTCTAGTGAAACATTGGAATTTGCCGAAAATAGGGCTCAGTGGGCGAAATCGCCAATGAGTAAATGTCATCGATACCGCTAACTTCGTGAAAGCATAATTCCGTTAGTTTTCGATCAAATTTCATAACTTTTGTGGCGTTATGATTGGAAAAAGATTCTCTATCATTTCATAAGAATTTTTTTTTTTTTTTTTTAAATTCTTGGACCCTGAGAACGAGTTTCGGAGAGGGTCCTTGGACCCCCAAAGGGTTAAAGGTTATTTTGATGCTGGTGAAGGGTGCTTGATCCATGAAATTGGATCTACCTTCTCTTCCTTGATCAAACTGGATTACCTGTCATTCTCCAAAAGCTGTATGACACCACAGGATTAACGCTTCTTCATGTATATAACAATAATGTTCAACTATGAGGAGTAGGGGGGTGCCAAAATATCAATGCTGATGGGTATTGGCCAATTTTGATGGTATTAGTATCAATGTCAGTATCTGTTAACATCAGCTAATTTTGATGGTACATATTAGTATCTGCTTAAAATTGAGTATTGGTATCAGCAAAAATTTTGGTGACATCCCATCCCTAGTGAGGAGTTATTTTACTAACTAGTAACGTACATGAGTTTTAATTAGTAGTACATATATCCGGAATTGCATTACTGGTGTTTAAGAGAGCTCTTCCCTTAAGGAAGCTTCAGTGATGCTTGTGAGGGGCTCTTGATGCAAGGAATTGATTTATTCATCCCTTTCTTTGTTTAGAACCTGATTGCCTCCCCATTCCTCCCAGGTAGTGCATGACCTCTATGGGTTTAGCATTTTACGCTTTACAATATACAACTATCCCATTGTAATATCATGAATTCCATTAGTGTATTTTACTCTGTAAAATGTTTGACTTTGCTATCCATGAATTATGCCATTTTTATGATTTATATCCTTATAAATAAATTATATATTCTTTCAGGCACTTGGGAGCCAACCCTTTGTGTGCGACTGCAATTTAGCTTGGCTAGCTGCCTATCTGACTGAGAATCCAATTGAGACTTCAGGTGCACGCTGCCAGGAACCAACTAAGCTATCCAGAAAACCCTTTGGCAGACTTAGGCCAGAGGGCTTCAGGTGTAAGTTGTTACTGTTATAATAATAATAATAATAATATCTTTATTTACACAAGTACATGTACATGGTATTGGTAGTAGGTTGGAGTCAGCAACCACCCAGGGAGGTACTACCGTCCTGCAAGTGAGTGTAAACGAAAGCCTGTATTTGTTTTACATGATGGTAGGATTGCTGGTGTCTTTTTTCTGTCTCATAAACATGCAAGATTTCAGGCACGTCTTGCTACTTCTACTTACACTTATGTCACGCCTACGCAAACATGTACACGTTTATGTATACACACTCATCTGAGTTTTCTTTGATTTTATCTTAATAGTTCTTGTTCTTATTGCTTTTCCTTTCATATCCATGGGGAAGTGGAATAAGAATCTTTCCTACGTAAGCCATGCGTGTTGTAAAGTCAACTAAAATGCCGGAACAATGGGTAGTAACCCCTTTTCCTGTATAGCTTACTAAAAAGAAAAAGAAGAAAACCGTCAAAATGGGGTGTTTGAATGTGCGTGGGTGTTGTGCGAATGATAAGAAAGAGATGATTGTAGATGTTATGAATGAAAAGAAGCTGGATGTCCTGGCTTTAAGTGAGACAAAGCTGAAGGGGGTAGGAGAGTTTCAGTGGGGAGAAATAAATGGGATTAGATCAGGGTTTCAAATAGAGTTAGAGCTAAAGGAGTGGCAATAATGTTGAATAATCAGTTATGGCAGGTAAAGAGGGAATATAAATGTATAAATTCAAGGATTATGTGGAGTAAAATAAAGGTTGAGAAGTGTAGAGGAGAGAGAGAGATTTTGGGAAATGTTGAGTGTGTGTGGGGGAGTTTTGAACCAAGTGAGAGAGTAATTGTGGTTAGGATCTTAATGCTAAAGTGGGTAAAAATGTTGTGGAGGGAGGTAGGTAAATTTGGGGTGCCAGGGGTAAATGTAAATGGGGAACCATTAATTGAGCTATGTGTAGAAAGAGGTTTGGTAATAAGTAATACATATTTTATGAAAAAGAGTATAAATAAATATACAAGGTATGATATAGCACGTAAGGAAAGTACAGTGGTCCCTCGACTTACGATATTTTTCATTCCAGAATGCTGTTCAAGTGCCATTACCAAACGAATTTATCCCCATAAGGAATGATGTAAAATAGACTAGTCCTTTTAGACCCCAAAATTACACTTACAAAAGCATTTAAAAATATACTTACATAAAAGGGTGAGTTTGGGGACCATCGTAAGTCGAGGTACCACTGTAGTTTGTTGGATTATGTATTGGTGGATAAAAGGTTGATGGGTAGGCTTCAGGATGTACATGTTTATAGAGGGGCAACGAATATATCGGATCATTATTTGGTTGTAGCTACAGTTAGAGTAAAAGGTAGATGGGACAAAAAGAAAATGGCAACAGCAAGTAAGAGAGAGGTAAAAGTGTATAAACTAAGGGAGGAGGAAGTTAGGGTGAGATATAAGCAACTATTGGCAGAAAGGTGGGCTAGTGCAAGTATGAGTAGTGGGGGGGTTGAAGAGAGTTGGGATAGTTTTAAAAATGCAGTATTAGAATGTGGGGCAGAAGTTTGTGGCTATAGGAGGGTGGGTGCAGGAGGAAAGAGGAGTGAGTGGTGGAATGAAGAAGTAAAGGGTGTGATAAAAGAGAAAAAGGTAGCTTATGAGAGGTTTTTACAAAACAGAAGTGTTAATAGAAGAGCAGAGTATATGGAGAGTAAAAGAAAGGTGAAGAGAGTGGTGAGAGAGTGTGCAAAAGAAGAGCAGATGAAAGAATGGGAGAGGCTCTGTCAAGAAATTTTGCTGAAAACAAGAAATTTTTTTGGAGCGAGATAAACAAGGTAAGAAAGCCTAGGGAACGAATGAATTTGTCAGTTAAAAACAGTAGAGGAGTTAGTAGATGGGGAGCTGGAGGTATTGGGTAGATGGCGGGAATATTTTGAGGAACTTTTAAATGTCGATGAAAAAAGAGAGGCGGTAATTTCATGTACTGGCCAGGGAAGTACAACATCGTTTAGGAGTGAAGAAGAGCAGGATGTGAGTGTGGGGGAGGTGTGTGAAGCATTACTTAGAATGAAAGGGGGTAAAGCAGCTGGAACTGATGGGATCATGACAGAAATGTTAAAAGCAGGGGGATATAGTGCTGAATGGTTGATATTTTTTTTTTAATAAATGTATGAAAGAGGGGGAAAGGGACCTAGGGATTGGCAGAGAGCATGTATAGTTCCTTTATATAAAGGAAGGGATAAGAGTGTAAAATTATAGGGGAATAAGTTTACTGGGTATACCAGGTAAAGTGTATGGCAGGGTTATTATTGAAAGAATTAGAGGTAAGACAGAGAGTAGGATTGCAGATGAGCAAGGAGGCTTTAGAGGGGTAGGGGGTGTGTAGATCAAGTGTTTACAGTGAAGCATATATGTGAACAGTATTTAGATAAAGGTAGAGAAGTTTTTATTGCATTTATGGATTTAGAAAAGGCATATGATAGTGGATAGGGAGCAATGTGACAAATGTTGCAAGTGTATGGAATAGGTAGTGTTATTGAAGGTGTAAGAGTTTTTATGAGGATAGTGAGGCTCAGGTTAGGGTGTGTAGGAGAGAGGGAGATTACTTCCCAGTAAAAGTATGTCTTAGACAGGGATGTGTAATGTCACCATGGTTGTTTAATATATTTATAGATGGGGTTGTAAAAGAAGTACTAAATGCTAGGGTGTTGGGGAGAGGGGTGGGATTAAATTATGGGGAATTAAATGCAAAATGGGAGTTGACAGTTACTTTTGCTGATAATACTGTGCTTATGGGAGATTCAAAGAAAAGTTGCAAAGGTTAGTAGACGAGTTTGGGAGTGTGTGTAAAGGTAGAAAGTTGAAAGTGAACATAGATAAGCGTAAGGTGATGAGGGTATCAAATGATTTAAATAAAGAAAAATTGGACATCACATTGGAGAGAGGGATTATGGAAGTAGTAAATGTTTTCAGATATTTGGGAGTTGACGTGTCAGCGGATGGGTTTATGAAGGATGAGGTTAACCATAGAATTGATGAAGGAAAAAAGGTGAGTGGTGTGTTGAAGTATCTGTGGAGACAAAAAAACGTTATCCATGGAGGCAAAGAAGGGAATGTATGAAAGTATAGTGGTACCAACACTCTTATATGGGTGTGAAGCATGGGTTGCAAATGCTGCAGCGAGGAGGAGGCTGGAGGCAGTGGAGATGTCCTGTCTAAGGGCAATGTGTGGTGTAAATATTATGCAGAAAATTCGGAATGTGGAAATTAGGAGGTGTGGAGTTACTAAAAGTATTTGTCAGAGGGCTGAAGAGGGGTTGTTGAGGTGGTTTGGTCATTTAGAGAGAATGGATCAAAGTAGAATGACTTGGAGTGCGTATAAGTCTGTAGGGGAAGGAAGTCAGGGTAGGGGTTGTCCTAGAAAAGGTTGGAGGGAGGGGGTAAAGGTTGTTTTGTGGGCGAGGGGCTTAGACTTCCAGCAAGCATGTGTGAGCGTGTTAGATAGGAGTGAATGGAGACTAATAGCTTTTTGGGACCTGACGATCTGTTGGAGTGTGAGCAGGGTAACATTTTGTGAAGGGATTCAGGGAAACCAGTTAATTGATTTAGTTGGACTTGAGTCCTGGAAATGGGAAGTACAATGCCTGCACTTTAAAGGAGGGGTCTGGGATAGTGACAGCTGGGAGGGACTATTCTCAGCTGTCGTATCTGAGCGCCTCTGCAAAGACAGTGATTATGTATGAGTGTGGTGAAAGTGTTGAATGATGATGAAAGTATTTTCTTTTTTGGGGATTTTCTTTCTTTTTGGGTCACCCTGCCTTCGTGGGAGACGGCCGACTTAAAACATGTACATGGTATACAGGCCTAACTGACATCAATGACATATGTACTACTATATAGAAAGCCCCCTTGTTATGCTGAGCATTTTGGGCAAATTAGGTCAGTGTTGTCCCAGGATGCGACCCACACCAGTCGACTAACACCCAGGTACCCATTTTACTGATGGGTGAACATAGACAACAGGTGTAAAGAAACACGCCCAATGTTTCTTCCCTGGCTGGGAATTGAACCCAGACCCTCGCTGTGTAAAGCGAGAGCTTTAACCCTTTGGGGGTCGACAGGCCTTCTGAGGAAAGTGTTCCTGGGGTCGAAAAATATTCGGAAAAAAAAAAAATTATTTTTTCTTATGAAATGATAGTTTTTTTTTCTGAATCTAAATAGCTAAACAAAAATTTTTTGCGATCAATACTTACGGAGATATGGAGGATTCAAGTTGACCCAAAACGATCCGGTGACGGCATCATCGGCGACTTCCGGTTGGCCGGTAATCGTTTTTTTTTTTTTTAAGTTATTTTCTTATGAAATTTAATTTTTTTTTTTCAAATAACTTTTATGGACTGTGAGACCAATATAAGTGCTGTTTTTCAAATATTCACTCGCTATTTCTTATAAAATAATGCCACAAAGTTTGTTATCACTAGTTTGTTTACAAAACATATTTACAACAATGTACAATGTACAATTATGTTTATAACTATTGTTCAATCATATATATACACATATTGAGTCACTGCAGATGTTTCTAGAAGTTCTGCAGCCTGTGGAAGTCTCTGAAACATGGTTCCATGCACAATGGTGTTTCACATTCACACACATAAAACGAGTGTCTTGCGTTGCGTATGCGTTGCTTTTTGTATGTGCACAGACATAACACCTCTTCTGAGCCTTTTCTTGCAAGCAGTAGCAGGCAGTTTTGTTAGGAAGTGTTCACCACCAAGCCTCAGACGAGAGGGTAGTTGTTGGTAATTTCGTGGGCGGTTTTCTATTGCAGGTGGTGTTTCTTGGTACTTGGTGATTATTTGCCTGATAACAGACAAACAAAATTCGCCATATGGTGGTTTGTTTCTGGTCTTCAACTTATAAACATTATAAGCATTGAGCATGGTAATGTCCAGAATGTGAAAAAGAGTTTTATGTACCACTTATAACTCTTTCTAACACAATCAGCAAACCCAATCTGCATGTCACATTTGTCCACTAAGCGCATATTGAGAGTGTAATCCATCACAGCTGCAGGTTTTAGAATGGGTTCATCAGTCTCTCTATTCACCCTGCCACTGTCTGCCATTTCATTAGGTGAATTGATGACAACAGTGTGACATCTCGTTTGTCATGCCACCGAAATGCCATATCATTGGCAGCAAACGCCTGCACCTCACCTCTACGAGTGCCTGCACTGAACCTAGGGATATGCTTACGATTTGCACGCACTGTACCGCACACATCTGTCATGTTCACTCGCAAAAATCACTGAGGGAGGGGCTTGTGTACCAGTTATCAGTATATAATGTATGCCCCTTACCAAGATATGGTTCCATCATTGTTTTAACCACATCACCAGAGATACCCAGTAACTTCCTGGTATCTTTCAATGTATTACTTCCAGTGTACACAATAATATCCAATACAATACCACTGTAGCAATCACAAGCACAAACAACTTTATACCAAAGCGTTTCCTCTTGCTTGGTATATACTGCTTGAACGACAGTCTACCTTGAACAGAATCAGTGACTCGTCAATAACAAGCTCCTGAAGGGATAAAAATACATATTGAACTTCCTTTCAGATACAGAAACACATTCCTAATCTTATAAACCTGTCGGATCTGTCAGGCCTGGTTTTGTCCGAAAATGTAACATGCGTAGAAGTAGCACAAATCGATTCACTGGTATAATATCACTGAAAGCTGGTGTTGCAATCAATCTGTCTGTTGACCAATATGATTTGATACGGTGTTTATAAACATGCGGATAAGCATTATTGTGGCAAAGAAAGATACATCTCTGCCACAGTTGTCTCCTTCCACTGGTGTAGACGTGATTTTGGTGAAAGAATCAGTGTTTGCCATGGTGTAATCAAGTATCTGTTGCTTTCTCTGATAATAATGTCTATCAGGGTTCATCAAAGAATAACTGGAAACATTCCAGTTCACTGGCATTGTTCCCAAGTGGACAAGATGGGCGTAATCCACTGTGACTTTCATCAAACTGATGGGGATTGGGAATAAAATTGTCAGCTTCCTGCCAATCCCAGGTGCGGTCTGCTGGTGGGTACTGGATATTTACAGGTGGTTGTGGGGTTGTAGAAGTGGAGGTTGTGGTTGTGGGGGTTGGTGGGTGGGTGAGGGTTGCCTTTGTTGTAACTGAGCTGAGTCAGCGCGTGGTGCCAGCATGGTCCACTGCTGGTGCCTCGCGCCCACACCACCACTACCACTACCAGTTGCATGCACATTTCTCTATACCAATTGCAACACTATCATCATCATTTCACTATCACTTCCTGTTGTACGCCCACGGATGTACTCCGAGATGTACTCCTAACCCTTGGAAGAGCATATGGCACACTACCAGAGCGCATATACCGTCATATATACTGACGCTTCACTGGTGAATATTCCTCTTCACTCGCGCTACTGGAACTATTTCGAAGGGCTTGGAGTTCATAGTCACTATCAGTATCATCACCATTGCTCACATCTGAGTCTGGGACATTAGAAAATAGGAGTTTCCGCCTTCGTTCTGGTACAACTGGCCGTGAACAAGACGCCACAGCACCAGAGGTGGACGGCTGTGGGTCGTCGGGGTTTTCCTCACTTATACCGGTATTATGGTCACTATTTTCGGTCACAACCGCCTCAAAACCTTGAAAGTCACCTTCACTAACACCCCCATCACTGTTAGAACTGTCACTGATGAATAAAAGTGTCCCAATTCGCCGAGGAGTAAGGTGTTTCTTGCTGCGAGGCATGGTGGAAAAGTGTACTGAAATGGTGTTCCCACAATGCACCACTGGGTGCCCGATTTTTCCTACTGCGCACACTGACCACGCAGACCCATTCTCTCATCCCTAGGCCTACCAGCTGTTTCCGCTTAATTTGAAGCCGCTAGAATTTACGCGTACTAGTACGGCACCAACCCTGCTCGTAAAACGTACTAGTACGGCACCGACCCGAAAGGGTTAACCACCAGGCCACCAGAGCCCCTCTGGGTGTATTACTAAATGAATTGGTTTGAATTAAATGCTATTAGTTTTTATGCATGGGATCCCTTGATGTTAGTGAATTTGATAATGAATTTGAAGTACAGGTACAGTGGACCCTCCTATTCGAACATTCTTCATTCCAGAATGCTGTTCAAGTGCTGTTACCAAACAAATTTATTCCCATAAGGAATGATGTAAATTAGATTAGTCCATTTCAGACCCCCAAAAATACACTTATAAAATCACTTACAATAATAAACTTGCATAAAAGGGCGAGTTTGGAATGTTCGAATAGCGAGTCCACTGTATGTAGTAATTTGTATCAAGAATTCAAAGAGTGCCTAATTATTAGTATACTACCTTGTGTAATGAGAGTTTGTTTAGTGGAATTTCGGTTAATGACCAGAGAAAAAATAGAACCCTTCCTCCGATTAATGGTCAACATTGCTGGACACAAATTTTCATAAATTTCCAGCCATTGGCTCATACAACTTCCCCCCATCTGACACACACAAAACACTCTGTACGTTAGGCCCAAATTGGAGTATGCAGCACCAGTTTGGAACCCACACCTAACCAAGCATGTAAAGAAACTAGAGAAAGTCCAAAGGTTTGCAACAAGACTAGTCCCGGAACTAAGGGGTATGTCCTATGAGGAAAGGTTAAGGGAAATCGACCTGACGACACTGGAGGACAGGAGAGATAGGGGGGGACATGATAACAACATATAAAATACTGAGAGGAATTGATAAAGGTGGACAGAGACAGAATGTTCCAGAGATGGGACACAGCAACAAGGGGACACAGTTGGAAGTTTAAGACTCAGATGACTCACAGGGATGTTAGGAAGTATTTCTTCAGTCAGAGTGGTCAGGAAGTGGAATAGTTTTGGAAGCGATGTAGTGGAGGCAGGATTCATTCATAGCATTAAGAAGAGGTATGATAAAGCTCATGGCGCAGGGAGAGTGACCCAGTAGCGGCCAGTGAAGAGGCGGGGCCAGGAGCTATGACTCGACCCCTGCAACCACAACTAGGCGAGTACACACACACACACACACACACACACACACACACACACACACACACACACACACACACACACACACACACACACACACACACCCCAAGCATACATAGTGTATTTGGAGCATCAGCATTGCTTCAATCAGTGACTGTTAGCAAGACCAGGTAGGTGTAACCAATAATGGGTCAAACCCTGGGTGAAACAGAATTACATCTGAGAGGAGCAGTGTCATGCACCTCCCCCTACTCATCCCTTCCCCACCCTCCGTTTTCGTCATTAATCCGTTCCAGAGAGACTGGCGAAAACTGAAACTATTTTCCCCATAGGAAATAATGTAAATCCGATTAATCTGTTCCAGACACCCAAAAGTATTAACTCAAAAAAATTTTTTTTAGCTTAAATATAGATTTACATGCAGAAAAGAATGAACATTCAACATGACACTTACCTTTATTGAAGACTCTTGTTGGTGTATGGAAGACAGGGAGGAGGAGAGGAAGAGAGGTTATTCTTTGGTAAGGGAATCCCCTCCATAAGGACTTTAGGTACCAAGTCCTTATCCGGGGTCCCTTCTCTTCTTTTGTCTTTTACTGCCACTAGGACCAGCTTGAGTCACTGGACCCCTGTCACACAAAAAATTGGTCCAGAGAGCTCTGTTTCTGGCGTCTCTTTAAAATTTCCCTAAAATGGGACATAGCATTGTCATTGTAAAACTTGCCGGCACGGCTTGCAACAGCTTTCTCAGGGTGATGTTCCTCCACAAGTGCTTGCACCCTACTCCACATTGCACAAATCTCCTTATTCTCTGAAGAAGGCACCTTCTTCCATCTCTCTTCCTCCTCCTGTGAAGTAATTTCCTCAGATGTGCTCTGTAGCTGTTGCAGATGAAGGTGTTGCAGCTCTTCAGTGGTTAGCTCTTCATTGTGGTCCTCCAACTCTTCCACATCCTCGCCACTCACATCCAACCCCATGGAATTCCCCAATGCCACAATATTTCCACAACAGGCAGAGGGTCGACAGGGTCAGCCCCAAACCTTTCAAAATCCTTCTCTTGGACACAATCTGGCCACAATTTTCTCCAAGCAGAGTTCATCGTCCTGGAAGTTACTCCCTGCCAAGCCTTATCTATAAGGCTTATGCAATGGAAGATATTGAAGGGATCTCTCCAGAACTCTCTTAGGGTCAATTTAGTGTTGAGGTCACATCAAAGCACCTTTGAAACATTGTTGTGGTGTACAGTTTTTTGAAGTTTGCAATGATCTGCTGGTCCATGGGCTGGATGAGAGGAGTGGTGTTAAGAGGCAAGAACTATACTGTTACAAAACTGAATTCCTTAGACAATTGGTCTTCCAAGTCTGGAGGATGAGCAGAAGCATTGTCCATTAACAGGCCACACTGGAGTGGTAATTTATTAACCAGGAAGTATTTCTTCACACTCGGGCCAAATACTTCATTGAACCATTCCAGGAAAATTTCCCTCGTGACCCATGCCTTACTGTTAGCCTTCCACATCACACACAATTTACTCTTGACGACACTATTTTTCTTGAACACACTGGGATTTTCAGTGATACACCAGTAAAGTCTTCCTTTTTAAATCCCCACTAGCATTACCACAGAACAAGAGAGTTAGCTTGTCTTTCATAGGCTTGTGTCCTGGCAGTGCCTTTTCCTCCTGCATGATGTAGGTCCTCTTTGGCATTTTCTTCCAAAAGAGGCCTGTTTCGTCACAATTGAACACTTGTTGGGGGACAAATCCTTCAGCCTCTTCATAGTCTTTGAATTCATGCGCAAATGTTTCAGCTGCATGTTTGTCTGAACTGGCAACCTCACCATGCCTTACAACACTGTGTATGCCACTTCGCTTCTTGAATTTTTCGAACTAGCCTTTGCTGGCCTTAAATTCACTAACATCAGCACTCGTTCCAGGCATTTTCTTTTCGCAAATTATCGACTGCACAGTACTATCTCCTGCTAACTGTTTTTGGTTGATCCACACCAACAACTTCTCCACATCTTCAATTGTTTGTGATCTCTGTTTCGTTATCACATTTACCCCTTTCGTAACATCAGCTTCCTTGATTTTTTTCTTCACCACAATGGAACTGATGGTTGATGGAGACTTCCCATACATCCTGGCAAGGTCAGCCACACGTACGCCACTATCATATTTTTCTATGATTTCTTTAATTCTACGGTGTTCTTCACTGGCACTAGGCCCATGGTGGCTTATTTAGCAGTCGCACAATAAACAAGTGCCAAAAACAATGGATTACGTATTATGAAATGTTTCGTATGACCTCGCAGGATAATCTTCACTCACTGAGAAACAACATGACACTGCCTGAGAATGTGTGTAGGGGAGGCTTTGTGTCGCGCGGGCACTGGACAGGTACCATACCAACAACGCAAGAAAACGGAGGCAATATTTTGACGAAAAAAGTCGGTGATAACTGAAATCAACGAAAACAGAGATCGATGAAAAGGGAGGGTCCACTGTATTATCATCCCAGTCCCCATCTCGAGTAATAATGTGGACTCTCATGGTAAAATTAGATTTCTTTAACATAAAAATCTTGTATTACATTCAGGAAATTACCATCTTGGTTTGCATCTCAGGTTATAACATGGAATCTTGTGGGAAAATTAGATCCATTTAACATAATTTTTTGCATAATGAATGATTCTTGTGGCCCATATCTTGGGTAAGTGAGGGATGACTGTTTATATTAATTATTTTCTAGTATTTGTAGTATTTCTAGTATTTGATTTAGTTGGACTTGAGTCCTGGAAATGGGAAGTACAATGCCTGCACTTTAAAGGAAGGGTCTGAGATAGTGACAGCTGGGAGGGACTATTCTCAGCTGTCGTATCTGAGCTCCTCTGCAAAGACAGTGATTATGTATGAGTGTGGTGAAAGTGTTGAATGATGATGAAAGTATTTTCTTTTTGGGGATTTTATTTCTTTTTGGGTCACCCTGCTTCGGTGGGAGACGGCCGACTTGTTGAAAAAAAAAAAAAAATTGTAGTACATTTGTATAAAGCATGATTACTGATTTGTTTATATAGTGTTGTCAGCATTCAACTTTAATGTTTCAAAATTGTGTGCTGCTGGCAGCAACAGTCAGGTTGATCAGGTAGTCCACAATGAAGCTTGTCTCCAAACTGATCATGGAGGGTGTAAAAACTCTCAAAACTTATCACACACATGTAAGTACAGTAAACAAACTTGGTTTTCTTAAATTTGTTCAGTATAGAAGTAGGACTCAGACAAGTAAGGTCCAAACTTTACGTAATAATGAAAGAGTTATCCAATTTATTGCCTACTATATAAAGCAGATACTAGTTAACAGATACTAGTAAACATCACAAATGAAGGTTAGGTCAGATATTTTATTTTTACTTTTCCTTCATCCTTTTAATGCAGGTACAAACGAATTGAGGGCCAAATACAATGGTCGATGCAATGAAGTTGAGTTATGCCCAAGCCAGTGCCACTGTGAAGGAACCCGAGTTGACTGCTCAGGACGTGACATGACCTCTGTACCAGATGACTTGCCTGCTGTTACTACTACTCTGTAAGACAAAAACTTTAGTTTGAGTTTTAGGCTTTACATTCTTTAATAACCTCTTTATTTCTTTTATAATGTATTCTCTTTCATGTTCTCCATAATTTAGAATTACTTCTATTACAGTACTAGGTCAATGCCTCTCCACACCATGGAATTGGAATATGTACAGTATTTTGGATGATCGGTATTGTTGATAAGTATGGTGCAAATTCATTTGGTGCATAGCAAAATTTTTTTTTATGTGTGATGTTTTGCTCAGGGTGGAGACTTATCCAGTGTTGAAAAGCTTGGTAAAACTTGACCAATTGTTTGGTCTGCACTAAGTTTCTTAGTGCTTATATATAATGATTATAATGTAGGCTGAGTGACCCAGCTGCAATACTAATACAGTGGTACCTCGTTTTTCGTTGATAATTCATTGCAAAAAGCTGTTCGAGCACCGTTACCGAACGAATTTGTTCCCATAAGGACAAATGTAAATTAGATTAGTCCGTTTCAACCCCAAAAATACTTACAAAAGTTTGAGTTGGGAGCTGTACGAAAACCAAGGTACCACTGTACTAAACATGTCTAGTTTTTGTGATGAGGCCAATCAAATTTCAGTGATTATTATCTTAATTATAATTCAGCAAAAACTGTTCAGCTGGAATCTGTACATGAATAACTACCTAGCCCACCATTAATTATATCTGATGAAAATTTCTTGTTGGTCAGTGTCATAATTTTTATAATCTTATTTATATCTATTTTTTATTGTATGTATATTTTTTTTTTTTCTTCATAAAATGAAGTACATTTGGTATGAGTTTGGAAATATAATTTTGTGAAGGCACTTTCTTTGCAATGTACATCATTCAGGGTAGAATTAAAACTGAAGTACATATAATGTACAGGATTTTTTAAGGTGAGAATTGAAACCGCCAGTTGGTGTTAACATTAAAGAAAGAATAGTAATAATATTAACGTGTGATGTATAAATATTCATCTACAGAATAACCTTTAACTAGCGTAAAGAATGCTCAAAATCTTCTGTTCACTACCTGTATGGGTTTTAAACTCGTGATAAATTTAATATTCTGAATATTTTGACAAAGAAATATTATTTGTTGAAGTAATTATATTTGTTGAAGCATTTTATGAGGAGTTAAGGTAAAGACTAATACTGTACAAGGTTTAAAAGGCTTGGAGTTGAAAATTATTTGAAGCTGATAAAAAGAGATCACTACCTGCAATGGCCTATGAGTTTATCTAGCCATTAGAAAATATAGCTTGTGTGATGTACAGGTCACTGTGCTTGTGAGGTCAAAAGGGAGACCTAATTAACCAGTAAATTGTCGCACACCTTGCCTTGGCAAATAGCTGTCAGACACGCCTCTCGACTTAAGTCTCAGGTCTTTTGTTCCTGACTGGCGTCAGGTCCTAAAACACGGTGTACACCTCATAGGGAGGGGGGGTGCTTGAAGGACCATATAAGCTCAAGGAAACACAGAGAGAGAGATATATTCTGGCAGAGCTCTTGGGCGAGAGATTCTGGCAGAGCTCAGGCCTGTGTGCAGAGCTCTGGGCACGAGATTCTGGCAGAGCTGCTGCCTTTTGGCATAGCTCTTGGAGAAGGCTGCTGGAGAGTCTCTGGGGAAAACTGTTGGAGACACTGGGCAGAGTACTGGCTTGGAGCAGTGCTCATGCTGTGTAGGTCTTGGGCCCTGTGGCTAGTGTGTGACTGAGTTCCTGTGGTAAACTGTCCTCTGAACTATATTGTAAGTTATATTCTGTTTCGTCAGTTAATTGTATTCCCTGTCTCACTGCTTATGTGTACAATCCCCATTTATCTAAACCCAATAGTGTTCTGTTCCCAAATATATTATTGTACAAGGACTTAATAATAAACTGTGTTTGAGTGGAATAGTAATATTCACTGTCCCTGTTATATTCTTATACTTTATTATTTTATTTCAAGTACTGAGAGGGTGAGTAGTGTGGTGGTAATGGGAGGTGATGGTATAGTCACCAGTGACCTCACATTACCTCTGCCCCTGTCACTCGACTCAGCTCTCCTGCCTACTCCCTTTTCTTTTTCTACCTTATTCCCCAATTATCCGTTTGTTCTTTACCCCCTATTTGACATGGATCCCACCGCTGCCACCATGTCATATAGGGGGTAAAGAACGAATGGATAATGTAAAGTAAAGTAGTAAAGTAAATTTTATTTCATTGCAATTATACATAGATATTGGTAGTTACAATCATAAACTGAAGTGCAAGGAGAGCCATTGACGTGCCATGGCATTAGGGGTAGCTTAATCTAATGACTTAGACTATGTACATAATACTAGATAAATTGATTGAGTTTATTCTAGTTATATATTTGATTTCAAATTACAATATGATGATATTATACTGTTAAAAATTACAATATGATGATATTAAATTGAAACAAGTGTTTATTAGGATGGTAATATAAAATTGAGATTATCTTAAGGAAAATAACATTGAGCATTATTGAAAGTAATTTATAGTATGAGTATTTAGTTTTGGGTGAGTAGGGGGTAACATATTAATAAAAATTGAAATTATCTTATAGGAAAATAATATTTAGCATTTTTGAAGGTAGTTTACAGTATGAGTATATAGTTTAGGGTGAGTAGGTGGTTTTTGAGAAGTCTTAAATTGATTTTCAGACAAGGTTATCTTAATATTTAATGAATTCCAGATTCTGGGGCCCTTAGTAAGTACAGTGGTACCTCGAGTTACGATATTTTTTTGTTCGAGAATGCTGTTCAAGTGCCATTACCAAACGAATTTATCCCCATAAGGAATAATGTAAAATAGACTAGTCCTTTTACACCCCCAAAAATATACTTACAAAATCATTTAAAAAAATAAACTTGCATAAAAGGGCGATTTTGGGGACCATCGTAACTCGAGGTACCACTGTAAGTAAGTTTATTCAGGTATACACAAATACATTTACATATATTATCATACATAGCAGCATATGTGTAGAGAACCTAGGATAACCCAAAAAAGTCAGTGACTTATTTCCATTGGGGTCCTTTTTATACCTTAATATTTTACATTGTAGGATATATATGTTATTATATTATAACGGATATATGTATACTAGGAATAAGGTAAAAAGAGTTATTTACATATACATGTGTGTTAGCTAAAAAAATAAAAAATCATTCTCCTTCCTTTCTGTCGCTACATTATTAGGTACCTTTTGGTTCTCTTCTTGAACTGGCTCATGCTATGACTGGCTTTGACATGTGCAGGCAGTCTGTTCCATTCCTTTATTGCTGTACCATAAAAGGTGTTTGAAGCCTGGCCACTGACTGTGGGAACTACAAAGTTGTGCTCTCTCCCCCTAGTACTATGACTGCTTTGGTTCCCAGCCTTGACAAAATTGGAAGCAAGATATTCTGGACACTGTTTGTGAGCAATTTTATAAACTTGATTTAATTTAAGTTGTTTTACTCTGTCTTCAATATTCAGCATATCCAATTGTTGTAATTCATCCTGGCCTACATGCTCTCTTGGACCCAGGTCCAGGATGAATCTTACCATTTTGTTCTGGGTGATTTGCAGCTTATGTTTCATTTTTTTGTCAAGGCAGAGTACCATGAAGAGCAAGCGTAGTCCATATGACATTGTATAAGGGCTAGACATGGGGTCCTGCGAGCCTCAGTAGGTAGACACTGTGCTTGTCTGTAGAGGAACTTCAGTCTGGCATTCGCTTTATGTGCATAGAATTTTTACATAGGTTGATATGGACTCTGGGTATATCAAAAAGTGATCTGTGTCTTGTGTTGTGGTCATGGGTCCTATTAAAGTTGGTGAGGAAAATTTTGAGCAGAGGGTTTATATTAGAGTGTAGAGTTTTATGTATGTAGTAGGCACAAGAATAAGTATGAATGTTCTTTACGGGGCATAAGGTAGAAAAAGGAAAGGGAGTAGGCAGGAGAGCCGAGTTGAGTGACAGGGGCGGAGGTAATGTGAGGTCACTGGTGACTACACCATCTCTCATTACCACCACACTACTCACCCTCTCAGTACAGTGGACCCCCGAGTAACGAACAAAATTCATTCCAGAAGCCTGCTCAAGTGCCATTACCGAACGAATTTACTCCCTTAAGAAATAATGTCAAGTAGGTTAGTCCATTTCAGACCCCCAAAAATACACTTACAAAAGCACTTACAATATTATACTTACATAATTGTATGATTTCCGGGATGTTCGTAACTCGGGGGTCCACTGTACTTGAAATAAAATAATAAAATAAAGTATAAGAATATAACGGGGACAGTGAATATTACTATTCCACTCAAACAGTTTATTATTAAGTCCTTGTACAATAATATATTTGGGAACAGGAGAACACTATTGGGTTTAGATAAATGGGGATTGTACACATAAGCAGTGAGACAGGGAATACAATTAACTGACAAAACAGAATATAACTTAATATAGTTCAGAGGACAGTTCACCACAAGAACTCAGTCACACATTAGCCACAGGTTCCAAGACCTACACAGCATGAGCACTGCTCCAAGCCAGTACTCTGCCCAGTGTCTCCAACAGTCTCCCCAGAGACTCCCCAGCAGCCTTCTCCAAGAGCTTTGCCCACAGGCAGCAGCTCTGCCAGAATCTCTTGCCCAGAGCTCTCCACACAGGCCAGACCGCCAGAATCTCTCTCTTTCCTTGAGCTTATATGGTCCTTCAAGCACCTCCCCCTATGAGGCATACACCACGTGTTATAGGACCTGATGCCAGTCAAGAACAAAAGACCTGAGACTTAAGTCGAGAGACGTGTCTGACAGCTATTTGCCAAGGCAAGGTGTGTGACAATTTACTGGTTAATTAGGTCTCCCTTTTGACCTCATAAGCACAGTGACCTGTACATCACACTTGCAAACCCAAGAGAATCCTTTATTGAATATTATCCTCCTAGGAATTTTCAACTCTCCTCATTTTACCTAAAATATGCTGCCCAATATTATTATGCCAGTAAAACCACTAAAATCTAATTGTTTTTTTACAGTTGTAATCTATACCAATATCTTTACAGTGAAAATTGTCAAGGAGCTGTCTTGTTATTTGCAGCAGGTGCTAAAGTACTGTGTGATACAGGGTAATAAGGAAGGCTTTACTGAATACACAGTTTTTTGATAATGAATTACCAACAGCAATAACAATTACATAAAAAGGCTTGAGGAATGGTCAATAAATTTGATAGATAAATGTGGACCTTTCTGATTATACAAAAATTGTAAACCCCCAAAATTGTCTCATGTACCATATACCCAAAGAAAGAAAAATTTCTGTATTTACAGTTGACTGACATAATACAGTAGTTACATTCCTGAAAATGGCTTGTATATAAGAATGTGCCTTATTGTTCAGTTGTGCCACTCATTGCAACTGTATGGGTGTTATAAAAGTGGGGTTAGAGTGGTTGGGGTGTACACAGGAGTGGTTAGAATAGTTGGGGTGTACACAGGAGTGGTTAGAATAGTTGGGGTGTACATAGGAGTGGTTAGAATAGTTGGGGTGTACACAGGAGTGGTTAGAATAGTTGGGGTGAGGTGGTTCAGTGGGGGTGTGAGACCAAATGGTGGATGGGTGGGGGCAGGAACTGGGAGGTGGTGGAAACTGGGGAATGGAGGGATGTAGGGGCAGAGACTGGAAGCAATGAGGTGGTGTGATGGTAACCATGTGAGTGGCAGTGTAGGTGGCCTGGTGTTGGTGTGTGGTGTTAGGTTGTGGGGGCCAAGGGTGAGGTGTGGGTATGGGACTGTGGGAGTGGAGCTGTGTGTTGATGCTGTGAGGAAGTGGTGTGAGTGAAAAATGTGACTGCCAGTGGCCTGGTGTGCATGATGTGTATGATGAGTGACTAGGTGGGTGAGTATGTGGTTGGTGGTGTAAGTATTAATGAAGGTGGTGGGGGACTAAGTGATTAGATAAGTGGATGGCATGTTAAGGTAAGAAGTTTAATAAGGTGTGTCAGTCAGTTCATGGGAAAATGGTGGGGGTGAGGGGGTGGGGCTGGACAAGGTGTGGTCTTGAAGTAGTGGGGAAATGTGGTCCAGGGGGAATGAATTAGGCATAGGCATGTGACTGGGGAGAGGGGCAGAAAGAATTATTGCATGAGTGGGTTGTGTGGGTGGAGGCTGTTGGTTGGTGTGAGTGATGGCATGTGACCGTAGGGAATTTGTGTGTGTGTGTGGAAATACAGTGGTACCTCGAGTTACGATGGTCCCCAAAATCGCCCTTTTATGTAAGTTTATTTTTTTAAATGCTTTTGTAAGTATATTTTTGGGGGTGTAAAAGGACTAGTCTATTTTACATTATTCCTTATGGGGATAAATTCGTTTGGTAATGGCACTTGAACAGCATTCTCGAACGAAAAAATATCGTAACTCGAGGTATTACTGTATATATATTTAATTTTTTCAGGTCACAATTTTGGTTACTCGTTGCACAAACTCATATCTGTGCCTCATTCTTCTTAATTGTACAAATTAATGCCTCATTTAGGCTATAGGGCAGTGCCAACTCCATCATGTGTGCACTACTTTTAAGCTTATCTAATAGTATCACAATTTTCTTTGAAACAGCAAGACTTTCACGCTTGTGCTTCTTTAGTTCCAGAATCTTTCACATTCATCTTGGTGCCATGGTTACTATCTAGAAATGAGATGGGATGATGAAAAGATCAAAAGTCAGTTCACTAACACAGGCTGAATTTGGTTTTGGATGTGGTTTGGGGAAGTGGAAAAGAATTCTTCTCCGTAAGCCATGCATGTCATAAGAGGCGACTAAAATGCTGGGATCAAGGGTCTAGTAACCCCTTCTCCTGTATACATTATTAAATTTAAAAAGAGAAACTTTCATTTTTCTTTTTGGGTCACCCTGCCTCGGTAGGATATGGCTGGTTTGATGAAAGAAAGGAGTAGTTTTGATTCTGGGACCTTGATCACTAACACACAGGGAGGTTGTGTACATTATATAGGCCTCCCTGTAAGACAATGGACTTGCCTGAGGCTCACTGTGAGATGGAGGGAAAAGGATGCGGCATGTGCCATATTTACCCTTGCAGGTACTCCACCTTGTAAACCAAATTTACAGTGTGCTCAACTAAAATATGCCATAATTTTGCAACTATTTTATAGCAAAAATGTGCTAACAGAATGTGTATTACTTGATGGTCTACTGTATTTATTTGTATTTACTGGTAGTATACTGCATTTACTCTGCTCAGGCACAAAAGCTTAACAGTTATGAATAAGCTGCTGTAAAGCAGCAACCCATAAGTTGTCAGTACCTATTAATATGTAAATAGTAGTCATACGTTTTCCTTACTTAATATGTAGAAGAGATCAAGAATTCAGAAGACTGAAAAAATTTAGTTTACTAGATAAAATTAGGGTAAATCATGTTTGTGTTTTTTAGGCTGTCTCTTAAAATAATCAGGAATTACGTTTGTGTATTGAAATATTTCTTGCTTCAAATAGGAGAGATCATTGCTCATTTCAAGTAATGTTTCATAATAGTTTCCTTTCCTTCAGAGACCTTAGCTACAACCAGCTGTTTTCCCTGGATGGGTCTTCAAGCATTCGGCGACTCAAGGAACTAAATCGTTTGGATCTTTCTCATAATCGTCTTACAAGTTTGAGTCCCGACTTCTTCAGAGGTGCACGAGCACTCACTCATCTGTGAGTACTACAGTTCTTGCTGTAGCTCCTGGCTTTGTTTACTCATCAAAAAATTGCAGATGTTGCTTTAGAGTGGTGCTTTTGCAGAGGAGTGAAGAAAACTGATGCAAGTACTGTAGCACAGTAATACTTCACTTGCCCTCCCTTTTTTTTAATACCATAACTGTATTTTGCTTTTTAGTTTTAGTAGATGGTATTTATTAGAAGGGTTAGATTTCAGGCATATTACATGTTACACCTTCCAATATTTATGATACACAGAACATCTAAACAGTTTACATAACATGTATTCTCTTCAGTCTCTAAATGGTACAATGGGTTGGGTTTCTTTGTTAGGGATCTATTCTATCCCAAAATATTTTTTTAACAAAAGTAATTAGTAACTAAAGCTCTAAGTTGAAAGTCTCTTGTTACAGCAATGTGTCCCACAACAAACTGGTACAGATGCCTGAGAGCGTAGTGCGAAGGGTCAAGGCCCTGACCCAGCTGTAAGTCGGGGGCCTGCGAGGCGACTCGTAGCTTTTTCCTAATGTAGTGCTTGCCATTCTTGTTATATATGTTCTTAGGGGACCATGGTGCTGTTGCTAAGGATTGTCTTTTTTTTCTTTTTTTCTTTTTTTTTGACATGAGCTTGTGGCCTTAGTGACCAATTTCAGGCAGCACTTACAAGAATGGGACAGACCAAGAATTGGAGAATGACATAAGTAGTTTTTTCTGTAGCTTGCTAAATAGCGATGAAAATTACGGTAATACGGCTTTTGTATATAAATGCTGATGACTGGTATTGAATATTAGCTCGTTTAAATTTTAAAATGCAGTAGTAATATCGGATGACATGGTTCTAGATAATCATGTTACAAATTGTCCTTAGATACCGGTGTATCTGATCTTGTGGTTGGATGTGAGCCTCCACACCTGGTCTGCCCACTTTTAACTAACTACATATACTCAGCTAGCTGTAGTGGTGGGATCTGCTTTGTGCTTCAGCTACACAAACCCACTGTCAAGCTTAATTACTTGCCTCTTCAAAATTAGTAAATCAAACGAATATGTACATTGGTAATTTTAATGGTATGTGAAATTGTAAAAACAAAAGTTGACTGATGCATTAAACAGTATTAACTCTTAATATTTTAAACAATGTGTAAACTGATTCTCTTTAACATATCATATTCCTTTACAGTGTTCATCTGTAAAAGAGTATACTGTTGAACACATATGTTACGTTAATTGTATTTAGTGTATGCTGTAACTTACCTAATTAAGTATATTATGTAGCAAATCAGCATGTTTTGGCTACATAACCATAGCCCCCCCAAAAAAAATGAAATTAAGATACAGTAATAAAATAAAAAAATATTACTATTGTACAGTGATTTCTCTTGTACAGTGATTACTAATGTATGGTAATGACTATTTTACAGTGATTACTGTTGTACTGTAATTTTTCTCTATTCATTTAAGACTTCATTATTGCAGTTAAGTTTTCTACAGGCCATTAATTTTGCTGTGCACTGGGTCAAACACGTGAACACTGTGATGTTTAGTTGGGAATTTAGTCAGTAAACTTGTCCTAAAAGCTTAATGCTAACTAGTGTATGAATGTGCTTCGTCTAACAGAAATAAATAATAACCAACAAATATGATTAGTCACATTTTCTATTGTTACCATTCTTGAAAATATTGATTTATAATAAATGCATTATATTTTATAATAGTCAGTATTTAAAGATTTGGGACTTTATTTTTTACTTAGAAATAACCAAAAGCTAATTTTTCTCTACTGTGCTATTATTTTGTCAGAGAATTTTCCTTAATGTATTGTTTATCTAATGGAAACACTAGTTACTTGTTTTTTTCAGTGACCTAGCAGGGAACCACATATCCTGTCTCTCCAGGAAGATGATGGAGCATCTACCAGCACTTACTAATTTGTAAGTGGACCGGTGTTTTCTGAAACTTGCATGCTTGAGAATAGGTTTAACCCTTTACCATATTGATGGTCACCTCATCTAAGAAACATGTAGGAAAATAGAGATAACTGCATACTGTATTCAGTGTGTGTAGAAGTTTGTAAGATTTGCCTGCAATCTTTCATATTTATGAAACTGTGAAAGAACCAGCAACCCTGTACGAATGCAAAATATTTAACAGGCTTTCATTTCACTTTTGTATGATAGGTCAGTAGTACCTCTCTGGTGGTGTGCTGAGTGTATTGTGTACAGTATGTAATTACTGTATTTTTAATACATCCCTTGTTGAATTTTCAGGGAGTGTTCCAAAATTTTATAATATTTTGAGTAGTGATCAGCTGGGTATACTAAATGTTTGGAAAAAATCCAAGGTTTAAGAAGGAAATTATTCAACCCCGTACCTAATTAAAAATATAATTTAAAACTTTTTTAATATTTTACTAAATAGCTGTGAGTAGAGTACATGCAACACTGTTTGTATAGATGAACTTGCTGTATGTCATACTTAGTCATAGTTTATGGGAAGGTGAGATGGAATTTTTATTTGAGGGAAATAATGCTGAGAAATCCAGTAGCTCACAACAGATGATTTATCTTAAGAATTAAAACTTAAAAGTAAATAACCCATTTACGTATAAGGAGCTGCTACAAAGTGAGGGTGGTAAACAAATGGAATGTTCTAGGGATAGATGATTCAGAACGTAGGGTTGAGATTGAATCACACCTGTCAGTTGGTGGTTAATAGGTGGAGCCGAAGATCAGCACTAGCAAGATTGATTTTCATTTTTTTATTAAATGATCAATTAAATATTAACTAATGCCTTTGCTCCATTGATGTTCCACTTGATAGAGATATATCGTCCAACCCTCTAAACTGTGACTGCCGAGCTTTGTGGCTGGCAGAGTGGGCACTTCAGCGAGACGAAGCCATCCCTCCAACCTGTCACCTTCCAGCACCATTCCGGGGCACTCCTATCACAAAAATTCAGATGCAGCTACTCACATGCTCTGGTTAGTATTTGTATGAGAGTATTGAAGGCTTGATTTGCATTTCTAATCAGTAAAATGTTTAATGTTATATATAATATAGAATTAAATGAGTGTAAAGATTTGCATTGCTTCCTAATTGCATAAATGTTTAGTATTAGGGTATGATATAGAATTTAGATAATTTAAAGGTAATGTATTCTTATACCTTTATACTTTTGTAGTCATATGTATATGAATTTATGCTGTGTGCTCAAGCATTTTCTTCCTTGTTACAAATATATGAAATTCCATTTAACTATGACTTGGTCTTGTAGGTGAAAATAACAATGATGAGGACTGTGTTGGATCTGTGTACTGTCCACCAGAATGTCAGTGTCGGGGCACAATTGTTCGCTGTTCTAGGGCCCACCTCACACAAATACCCAGAGGCATTCCACCTGATACAACAGAGCTGTAAGTGACAAAACTTAACCAATATTCATTAGGTCTATGCCTTATCTGGAAGGCAGCTTAGATGCATCCACTTATCACTTTGAATGTTTTTTTTTTTATTAACACATCGGCCATGGCCCGAAAAAGAAAAACTTTCATCATCATTCACTCCATCACTGTCTTGCCAGAGGCATGCTTACACTACAGTTATAAAACTGCAACATTAACACCCCTCCTTCAGAGTGCCGGCACTGTACTTCCCATTTCCAGGAATCAAGTCCGGCCTGCCAGTTTCCCTGAATCCCTTCATAAATGTTACCTTGCTTACACTCCAGCAGCACATCGTCCTAAAAATCATTTGTCTCCATTTGCTCCTATCTAACACGCTCGCTGGAAGTCCAAGCCCCTCGCACACAAAACCTCCTTTACCCCATCCCTCCAACCTTTCCTAGGCCAACCCCTACCCCGCCTTCCCTCCACTACAGATTTATAAACTCAGTCATTCTATTTTGTTCCATCCTCTCTACATGTCCAAACCATCTCAATAGCCCTCCTCAGCCCTTTGGATAATAGTTTTGGTAATCCCACACCTCCTCCTAATCTCCAAACTATGGATTCTCTGCATTATATTCATACCACACATTGCCCTCAGACATGACATCTCCACTGCCTCCAGCCTTCTCCTTTTTGCAACATTCATAACCCATGCCTCACACCCATACAAGAGTGTTGGTATAACTATACTCTCATACATTCCCCTCTTTGCTTTCATGGATAAAGTTCTTTGTCTCCACAGACTCCTCAGTGCACTACTTACCTTTTCCCCCCTCATCAATTCTATGATTCACCTCATCCTTCATAGACCCATCTGCTGACACGTCCACTCCCAAATATCTGTACATATTCACCTCCTTCATACTCTCTACCTCCAATCTGATATCTAATCTTCCGTTACCTAATTTTTTTTAATGTGTCAATACAAAATACAGTGGTACCTCGGTTAACGATATTTTTTCGTTCCAGAATGCTGTTCAAGTGCCATTACCAAACGAATTTATCCCCATAAGGAATAATGTAAAATAGACTAGTCCTTTTAGACCCCCAAAAATACACTTACAAAAGCATTTAAAAAAATAAACTTACATAAAAGGGTGAGTTTGGGGACCATCGTTAACTGAGGTACCACTGTAAATGGTGCGTCACGTTCAGTGGGTCATAGGTTAGATCCCATGATATTGTATTCCTTTTTTTATATTATTACATGCACAGTATTGTGAAATTTTACTCTGTATTTCAGTAAAAATAAACATCAGTCAGGAGCAAGTTTATTTTTCAGGATATGAGATGTGTGTGTGGAAAAAACAATACCTGTTCTATACATATTTTACAAATTGTGGAATCTTGTTGGTCACTGGTTTGTTATTTCATATTTCCACAATAATAATTTACATCTGTAATGGAAGGAAGGCAGGATAGGGGTCTCCTTAGAAAAGGTTGGGAGAACGGGGTAAAGGGTTTGTGTGCGAGTGGCTTGGACATCCACCAGGCATATGTAAGCCTGTAAGGAGTGGAGGCAAATGATTTTTGAGACTTTGACGAGCTGTTGGAATGTGAGTGAGGTAACATTTATGAAACCAGTTAGTTGGACTTTAGTCATGGAAGTGGGAAGTACAGTACAGTGGACCCTCGGTTAACGAAAAAACTTCATCCCAGAAGCCTGCTCAAGTGCCATTACCGAACGAATTTACTTCCTTAAGAAAAAATGTCATTTAGGTTAGTCTATTTCCTTAAGAAAAAATGTCATTTAGGTTAGTCTATTTCAGACCCCCCGAGGGTCCACTGTACAGTGGAACCTCGACTTATGAGTTTAATCCTTTCCGTGACCTAGCTCGTAACTCAATTTGCTCGTATATCAAATCAATTTTCCTCATTTAAATTAATTGAAATGCCATTAATCTGTTCCAGCAGAATTCCTGCTCTCGGGAGGCAGGACAAAATACTTATTTATCTATCACAATTGATCTAATATGACATAAAAACAATATAAATAACATAGAAACATGATACAGTGGACCCCCGAGTTTCGTAAACCCCGGAAATCGTACATTTATGTAAGTATAATATTTTAAGTGCTTGTGGAAAAGTATTTTTGGGGGTCTGAAATAGACTAACCTACGTGACATTTTTCCTTAAGGGAGTAAATTCGTTCGGTAATGGCACTTGAGCAGATTTCAGGAGTGAAGTTTTTACGAAACTCGGGGGTCCACTGTATATAGTCTAGAATGAATAAAATGTCATTATGTGACGAGTATTGGCGGCCATTCCCGCTCTGACCATATCTTCCCATGCTTTCCCTTCTGAGGTCTTATTATAAGAGAAAATGGAGTGTTTGTGAGGCTAACTGCACTAGGTCACTAGTTTCATAAGGAAAACACTGAAACAATATATTTATAAATAAGAAATATTGTATAAAAACATAATAAAACATAATAGAGAATGTAAAGAAATAAACTGGTTTAATAAAGTGTACATATTTACCTTGGAGAACAGATGCTGGCGGAGGTTGAGGGTGGAAAAGATAGGCAGAGCGGCATATGCTGTCAGTGGCCCTATAAACCCCAACAACAACATTGGAGGAGTTCATTTCGTTTTGTGCTTTTTCTATCGCTTAATCACTTAACTTACTTGCTACACTCTTAATGCTACATTTTATCACTGAACTTAACTGCTACAGCTGGTACTATAGCCTTTATCGACTCCCTCTGCTTTAGTATTGTACATATTGTAGAAGTACTACGCTGGTACTGCCTGGCCAAGTCCACAACCCGCACACCTCGCTTGTGTTTATCTATGATTTCATGCTTTAATTACATGGACGTCATCCTCTTTTTCTCCTCAGCACTGTTCTTTGCACTTACTTTCTTAGGACCCATGGTTAGAAAAAAGAAATTTGGCAAAATAACTGCACAAAACGCAAGCAAAACATAAGAGAAATGCTTCTACGGCGTGGTAAACACGTTCACTGGCGAGTGGATGTTGTGGCATTTGCTGCGCCAACTAGTGGCAGCGTTCTGAAGCTCGCTCGTAACCTGGATTTTGGCTCATAACTTAGAGCAAAAAATCAACTGAGCAACAGCTCATATCTCGAAAAACTCATATGTTGGGGCACTCGTAAGTCGAGGTTCCACTGTACTTGCCCTTTGAAGGAGGGTTGGGGGTATTTTCAATTTGGAGAGTCATCGAACTGTAGTATCAGAGTGCCTATATGATAGTGAACGAAAGTGAAAGTGTTTCTTTTTCGGGTCTTCCTACCAGAGTGGGAGACAGCCAGTGTTATACTCTTCATCATCCAATCAGACTTGCTTTGTTTTCTAAATAAATATATTTTGATTGCCTTAATAGGTTTCTCTTATATTTTTAGGTACCTGGATGTTAATGAAATTAAAGCAGTTGATCCTGAACGTTTAAAGCATCTTAAGACCTTGAAAAGGCTGTAAGTACAGTATTAAATATTAATATTGAAATTGTTATAAAGTTAGTGATTAACCCTTTGGGGGTCGGTGCCATACTAGTACGTTTTACGCGCCAGGGTCGGTGCCGTACTAGTACACGTAAATTCTAGCGGCCTCAAATTAAGCGGGAAACGGCTGGTAGGCCTACATATGAAAGAATGGGTCTGTGTGGTTAGTGTGCGCAGTATAAAAAAAAATCCTGCAGCACACACTGCATAATGAGAAAACATAACTATGGTATTTATGGTATTTATTGATGTATTCTCGTTTTCTTGGTCTCATTTGATAGAATGGAAGATATACTACAGAAATAGAGATGATTTTGATTGGTTTTACGATGACAAGTAGTACCTTGAAATTGAGCTCAAAGTAGCGAAAATGTTCGATTTTTGCCGATGTTCAAGAGTAAACAAATCACACTACGCGTCCAATACATGTCAACTGGTGAGTCTAATATTCTTTCACAAGTGCAGTGATATTATTTATACCGTTTTTACAACGATGCAGTTGTATACATAACAGTAAATCTTCTATTTTTTGTGAGAATAAAAATTCAAAATGGAAAGCAAAAGTAATGTAAGAGGGGCCTGGAGACATGACTAATGAACAGAGATGTAAATGGGCAGTTTCTTGTACTAAATCAATAGAAGAAATGGAGTTCTAGTGAAATAGCTATGATTTTAGTAGACTGGAATATTGGAATTGGCCAAAAATAGGGCTCAAAGTGGGCGAAATCGCCAATGCGTAAATATCGTCGAGACTGATAACTTCGCGAGAGCATAATTCCATAGGTTTTCCATCAAATTTCAAACTTTTGGTGTCGTTATGATCGGAAAAGGATTCTCTATCATTTCATAAGATTTTTTTTTTTTTTTTTTCAAAAAAATTTTCGACCCTGATAACAAATTTGGGAGAGGGCCTGTCGACCCCCAAAGGGTTAACATTAGTTGTAATAATAAAGCAGTCATATAATATCTTCATCCTGTGTCATTGGTATAAGTTTGCTTATGTAGTGAGTATGAAAGTTAGTGACCTGTTCCCTTAGTTACTAATGGAAAGAGTACCATCTAGAAGGAAAAAAATGTGAAATGAAAGATAACATTCGACGAAAGGTGGAAAAAAAAAAGTTGGAAGGATCATAAAAATAATGGATAGGCCTTATGAATGTAGTAGAAAATGTTACCCCATCAAGTGACACTGTAGTGTTGTCAAAGAAATGGGTACATGCTTTACCTGTGAATATTATGGGAAAACATAATGTAATTACACATTTTAAATATTGATGGATATTTAATACATTATACAAATAGGTAATTACTAGTTAATGGCCCATGTTGGACTGAAATGTCATAAATTTGTCTCCTGTGTACAGGTTACGTATTTGTGCATTGTTCCAGTTATGGTATTGTGACTTTATTCTTGATATAATACATTATTTAATGAGTTAAATCCTTAATAAGCCATTTAGTTACTCATTGACTTGTATTTGCAGTGACCTCAGCAACAACCAGATCACTATTCTCTCCAACAAAACATTCTCAGAACTCTCCCAGTTATCTACCTTGTGAGTATTCAAATACATAGTTCAATGTTTCTAATGTTTGTATTATTTAATCATATGATCAGTAGACAATACAGTGGACCCCCGGTGTTCGTAATTAATTCATTCCAGAATGCTGTTCAAGTGACTTTACCAAACAAATTTGTTCCCCTAAGGAATAATGTAAATTAGCTTAGTCCTTTTAGACCCCCAAAAATACACTTACAAAAGCACTTACAAAAATACACTTACATAATTAACAACGTCGTCTTAAGCTCTTCTCTCTTTTTATATGTGCGGGTTGTGTGTGTACACTTACATAATTGTTCGAGTTTGGAGCAGTACGAAAACCGGGGGTCCACTGTACATGAATACAAACATCACCTACTCATAGCAGAATAGTCATTGCATTATTTTTAAAATTGACCAAATTGTTATCTTTTAAGATATAATATAGCTTTGTACTTATTTACTTGGAATATGCAAGATTTCAGGTACGTCTTGCAACTTCTACTTACACTTAGGTCAAACTACACATGCATGTACACGTTTGTTTACACACTCATCTGAGTTTTCTTTGATTTTATCTTAATAGTTCTTGTTCTTATTACTTTTCCTTTCACATCCATGGGGAAGTGGAATAAGAATCTTTCCTCTGTAAGCCATGCGTGTTGTAAAAGTCAACTAAAATGCCAGGAGCAATGGGCTAGTAACCCCTTTTCTCGTATAGCCTACTAAAAAAAAAAAAAAAACCCGTCAAAGGGGGATGTTTGAATGTGCGTGGTTGTAGTGTAAATGATAAGTGATTGTGGATGTTATGAATGAAAATAAGCTGGATATCCTGGCTCTAAGTGAAACAAAGCTGAAGTGGGGTAGGAGAGTGGTTGGGGATCTCAATGCTCAAGTGGGTAAAAATGTTGTAGAGGGAGCAGTAGGTAAATTTGAGGTGCCAGGGGTAAATGAAAATGGGGAGCCTTTAATTGAACTATGTGAAGAAAGAGGTTTGGTAATAAGTAATACATATTTTAGGAAAAAGAGGATAAATAAGTATACGTACAAGATATGATATACAGTGGACCCTCGGTTTTCGTTCACCTGAAAACTCGAACAATTATGTAAGTGTATTTTTGTAAGAGCTTTTGTAAGTGTATTTTTGGGGGTCTGAAACAACTAATCTAACATACATTTGTACTTATGGGAACAAATTCGTTTGGTAACAGCACTCGAACAGCATTCTGGAAAGAATTTTCAACGAAAACCGAGGGTCTACTGTAGCACGTAATGAAAGTTTGTTAGATTATGTATTGGTGGATAAAAGGTTGATGGGTAGGCTTCAGGATGTACATGTTTATACAGAGGCAACGGATATATCGAATCATTATCTAGTTGTAGCTACAGTTAGAGTAAGAGGTAGATGGGACAAAAGGAAAATGGCAACAGTAAGTAAGAGAGGTGAAAATTTATAAACTACGGGAGGAGGATGTTAGGGTGAGATATAAGCAACTTTTGGCAGAAAGGTGAGCTAGTGCAAGTATGGGTAGTGGGGGGGGGGTTGAAGAGAGATAGGATAGTTTTAAAAATGCAGTATTAGAATGAGGGCAGTAGCTTGTGGCCATAGGAGGGTGGGTGCAGGAGGAAGGAGTGATTGGTGGAATGATGAGGTAAAGGGTGCGATAAAAGAGAAAAAGGTAGCTTATGAGAGGTTTTTACAAAACAGAAGCAATATAAGAAGGACAGAGTATATGGAGAGTAAAAGAAAGGTGAAGAGAGTGGTGAGAGATTGCAAAAGGAGAACAAATGATAGAGTGGGAGAAGCACTATCAAGAAATTTTGCTGAGAATAAGAAAAAAAAAATTGGAGTGAGATAAACAAATTAAGAAAGCCTAGGGAACAAATGGATTTGTCAGTTAAAAAGAGAGTAGGGGAGTTAGTAGATGGGGAGCTGGAGGTATTGGGTAGATGGCGGGAATATTTTGATGAACTTTTAAATGTCGATGAAGAAAGGGAGGCAGTAATTTCATGCACTGGTCAGGGAGGTATAACATCTTTTAGGAGTGAAGAAGAGCAGTATGTGAGTGTGGGGGGAGGTGTGGGAGGTATTACATAGAATGAAAGGGGGTAAAGCAACTGGAGCTGATGAGATCATGACAGAAATTTTAAAAGCAGGGGGGGATATAGTGCTGGAATGGTTGGTATTTTTGTTTAATAAATGTATGAAAGAGGGGAAGGTACCTAGGGATTGGCAGAGAGAGTGTATAATTCCTTTATATAAAGGGAAGGGGGACAAAAGAGATTGTAAATATTATAGGGGAATAAGTTTACTGAGTTCTCCATGGGGAAGTGGAACAGAATTCTTCCTCCGTAAGCCATACGTGTCGTAAGAGGCGACTAAATTGCCGGGAGCAAGAGGCTAGTAACCCCTTCTCCTGTATATATTACTAAATGTAAAATGGGAAACTTTCGTTTTTCATTTTGGGCCACCCCGCTTCGGTGGGAAACGGCCGACGTGTTGAAAGAAGAAAGAAGTTTACTGAGTTCTCCATGGGGAAGTGGAACAGAATTCTTCCTCCGTAAGCCATACGTGTCGTAAGAGGCGACTAAATTGCCGGGAGCAAGAGGCTAGTAACCCCTTCTCCTGTATATATTACTAAATATAAAAGGAGAAACTTTCGTTTTTACTTTTGGGCCACCCCGCCTCGGTGGGATACAGCCAGTGTGTTGAAAGAAGAAAGTTTACTGAGTATACCAGGTAAAGTGTATGGTAGGGTTATTAGAGGTAAGACAAAGCAGGATTGAAGAGCAAGGAGGCTTTAGAATGGGTAGGGGATGTGTAGATCAGGTGTTTACATTGAAGCATGTATGTGAACAGTATTTAAATAAATGTTGGTAAGTTTTCATTGCATTAATGGATTTAGAAAAGGCATATGACAGTGAATAGAGGAGCAGTGTGGCAGATGTTGCAAGTGTATGGAATAGGTAGTAAGTTAATAAATGCTGTAAAGAGTTCTTATGAGGATAGTGAGGCTCAGGTTAGGGTGTGTAGGAGAGAGGAAGATTACTTTCCAATAAAATTAGGTCTTAGACAGGGATGTGTAATGTCACCATGGTTGTTTAACATATTTATAGATGGGGTTGTAAAAAAAGTAAATGCTAGGGTGTTGGGGAGAGGGGCGGGATTAAATTATGGGGAATCAAATACACAATGGGAATTGACAGTTACTTTTTGCTGATGATACTGTGCTTTTGGGAGATTCTAAAGAAAAGTTACAAAGGTTAGTGGACGAGTTTGAGGTGTGTAAAGGTAGAAAGTTGAAAAGTGAATATAGATAAGAGTAAGGTGATGAGGGTATCAAACGATTTAGATAAAGAAAAACTGGATATCACATTGGAGGGAGGGAGTATGGAAAAAGTGAATGTTTTCAGATATTTGGGAGTTGACTTTGTCAGTGGATGGATTTATGAAGGATGATGTAAACCATAGAATTAATGAAGGAAAAAAGGTGAGTGGTGCATTAAGGTATCTGTGGAGGCAAAGAACGTTATCCATAGAGGTAAAGAAGGGAATGTACGAGAGTATAGTGGTACCAACACTCTTATATGGGTGTGAAGCATAGGTTGTAAATGCTGCAGCGAGGAGGCGGCTGGAGGCAGTGGAGATGTCGTGTCTAAGGGCAATGTGTGGTGTAAGTGTTTTGCAGAGAATTCGTAGTGTGGAAATTAGGAGGTGTGGAGTTACTAAAAGTATTAGTCAGAGGGCTGAAGAAGGGCTGTTGAGGTAGTTTGGTCATTTAGAGAGAATGGAACAAAGTAGAATGACTTGGAGAGCATATAAATCTATTGGGGAAGGAAGGTGGGGTAGGAGTCATCCCCAAAAAGGTTGGAAGGAGGGGGTAGAGGAGGTTTTGTGAGCGAGGGGCTTGGACTTCCAGCAAGCGCGTGTGTGTGTGTGTGTTAGGAGTGAATGGAGACGAATGGTTTTTGGGACCTGACGAGCTGTTGGAGTGTGAGTGGGGTAATATTTTGTGAAGGGATTCAGGGAAACCGGTTAGCCGGACTTGAGTCCTGGAAATTGGAAGTACAGTGCCTGCACTCTGAAGGAGGGGTGTTAATATTGCAGTTTTATAACTGTAGTGAAAGCGTGCCTCTGGCAAGACAGTTATGGAGTAAATGATGATGGAAGTTTTTCTTTTTCAGGCCACCCTGCCGTAGTGGGAAACGGCCAATGTGTTAATAAAAATTAATAATAATATAATGCCTTGACAGTTAATTGCAGTACTATACCTTAAATATAACATTGTTTTCATAATTTTCTAAATATCATTACTTTTAGTTTCATATTGCATGCAGATAATGCACCTTTGCACATCTTGTTTTCATGCTTTTACTGTTTTGAAATACAGTAGGACCCCCATATCCATGGAGGATATGTTCCAAGGACCTGCTGCAGATACTGAAACCACAGATAGTAGCGAACCCCATATATAGGTCAGCCATCACTAATCTGGCATCATTGGGACCTGTAGTGTGCCAGATTAGTGAGTTTGCTGGATTACAGAGTGGTTAGGCTAGAAATACACTTAATAAAGTTAACCAAGCTGAGCTGTTTCATATATTTTGGCCTTACTTTGATTAGTTTATCCTGCAGCATGTAAACGTTCATTATTTCTTGTTCACTTATAAAACTGCGTTGCTCTAGACCTTTTAGCAGTTCACCTGTCAACTGAATTAACCTATCAATAGAGACTCTTTCTGCTACATCTTCCTCATTTTCATCACTGCTTTCTTCTCCACTGGCTTGCTGCTGTGGATTTACAACCTTCTGCACAATTTCTGAGTCAGTATAATGATGAAATTTGAGTCAGTATAATGATGAAATTTGAGTCAGTATAATGATGAAATTTGAGTCAGTATAATGATGAAATTTGAGTCAGTATAATGATGAAATTTGAGTCAGTATAATGATGAAATTTGAGTCAGTATAATGATGAAATTTGAGTCAGTATAATGATGAAATTTGAGTCAGTATAATGATGAAATTTGAGTCAGTATAATGATGAAATTTGAGTCAGTATAATGATGAAATTTGAGTCAGTATAATGATGAAATTTGAGTCAGTATAATGATGAAATTTGAGTCAGTATAATGATGAAATTTGAGTCAGTATAATGATGAAATTTGAGTCAGTATAATGATGAAATTTGAGTCAGTATAATGATGAAATTTGAGTCAGTATAATGATGAAATTTGAGTCAGTATAATGATGAAATTTGAGTCAGTATAATGATGAAATTTGAGTCAGTATAATGATGAAATTTGAGTCAGTATAATGATGAAATTTGAGTCAGTATAATGATGAAATTTGAGTCAGTATAATGATGAAATTTGAGTCAGTATAATGATGAAATTTGAGTCAGTATAATGATGAAATTTGAGTCAGTATAATGATGAAATTTGAGTCAGTATAATGATGAAATTTGAGTCAGTATAATGATGAAATTTGAGTCAGTATAATGATGAAATTTGAGTCAGTATAATGAAATTTGAGTCAGTATAATGATGAAATTTGAAATTATGCTAGCCGAAATTCGTGCCGGATTACTGATGGAACTGGATAACTGATTGCCGGATTAGTGATGGCCAACCTGTATAAATCCTTTACATACCTATTATAAAATTTAATTGATAAATTATGAACAATAAGTGGAGAATTATCACTTTTTTACTGATGGGAAGCACTTCACAGCTTCTTTTAGGCTTTGAAGAACCTCCACCCTCACTATTTTTGCACTTTAAGGGCATTATTAATTAAGGGTTATTTTCAAGCCACAGTAAAAACGGATAATTGAAACTGCGGATACCGGACCCGTGGATACGGGGTCACTACTGTATAATGCAGCACTGTATTTGGTAATATTATTTTTTATTCAGGATTGTGTCATACAACAAGCTAGGATGTATGGAAAGAGACTCCCTTCTAGGCCTGAAGTCCCTCCGCATCCTTTCTCTCCATGGCAATGATGTTTCCTTCATCCCTGAAGGCACATTTAGAGATCTTGAGGCAATTACTCACATGTATGTACAAGTCTGTGAAATTTGTAACTTGTCATTATGTTTAGTATGTGATGGGATTTTAATGTTGCATTCAAAGTGTGGTCTGTGGAAAGAAAGAAGTTTGCCAGGTGATAAAAAAAAAATTATATATCAAAGCATAGTTTTGCTAACGTTCTTTGTATGAGCCTTTGAATGTTGCATCAAGGAGGCTGGAAGCAGTGGAATTATTGTGTTTTGTATCATCGGTGTGTAGTGGAAATATTGTGTATAGATTAAGGAATGAAGAAATTGGAAGATGGTTTACTAGAAGGAAAGATATAATTCAAAGAGAGGAAGAGGGTGGGGGTTGCTAAGATGGTTGGATTATGTTAAAAGAATGGAGGAAGGGGGATTGATAAAATGATATATAAATTTTGAAAGAAGTGTAAGGGACATCTGAGGAATGATGTGAGAAATATAGAGAGGCAAGGATTGTAATGAGTGGAATTGTTAAAATAGTTTCATAGTGATCTTTCAAAACCCATTCAAATCTCATTTAGAAGAACAAGACTATTTTAAAGTGAGTTTATTTTTTTTATAAATTTTGTAGAAATTGAGTGGTACTCTTCTAGATATCTTCATTTATCCCAGTTTGTAAATATTAAAGGTAAAGGTAGAATTTTATTTTTTGACTTGTTCCAACTATATAAATGAGATCTGATATATTAGCCAATCATGTGTGGTAAAATTAATAACCACCTAATTTATAACTCTTGATTTAAGACAACGAGAGATGTACACATCCCAGTAACATAACAGAAAAACATATTTACTCATTCCAATATCATGAATTTGCTTGAATACTTGGTAAGAAAAATATTTCACTTTTATTTTTGTTTTATTTGTCAAGAGTCTTGATTTCCTTAAAAAGCTCCGAGGCTAACCATCTCCCATCCATTTTGGATTTTTATAGCTACTTTGTATTTTTTTCACCAGTTATGAGACAAATGTTAAATAATTGCAAGTAAGCACATTGGGCTTTACAAACATTAAAAAAAAAAAAAATGTGCAGGGGCAGTGTAACTATGATATTTACTAAAATTTACTAAAAACTTAGCCTACAAAACTACCACAGAGAATAGAATAATTATATTATGAAAGATTACATTATAACATGTTATACCATATGGAAATACAAGCAAAATTGGTTGGGAAACTCAAGAGTTGATTAAAAACTTTAATAAGATAATAATGAAACTATAATAAATTATTTGATGAGACATGTGATAGCCAAAGAGAAATTATAAAAATAGCTTTTAGAAAAGATGTAAAAGCATGACTGTTAAGGAAGGTCACATTGTGCTCTCTTAATGAAAATGACAGTACAGTCATTCCCTGCTTTACGTCATTTCGGCCTTCGTCAAATTTGCCTTTATGCCACTTTTCTAGATTAAATTTCAGTTCAGCAAATGTCATTACGTTTGACTTTACATCACTCAGCAACGTCACCTACATCATAATTTTTATAATTGTGTTCATTATTCTTTAAATAATATGACTAAAACATGTTTTTAGTGTTCCTTAAGGTTTAGCAATAGCTGTATTCTTTCGCGAGTTATTAATGCTAGTTTCACTGTGTTTTTTATCATTTTAAGGCATGTCCGGTTTACGTCAAAAACTAGGATACGGCACTGCTCTTGGAACTAATTAATGATGTAGGGTGGGGTATGACTATATTAGTTTACTTTCCTGGTGATTGAAGGTTAAGATTAGTGAAAATGAGGTTCAAATGAAATCTGTAAAAGCAACATTTTTCAGTCTTGATGCTGCTGCAGGGGGTCTTGCTTTGTAGAATTGAAGGTACCATTTCCTTTACCTGGATCAAACCTGATTACCTCCCATTTTCCCAGGTGCTGTATGACTCTTACAGATTTAGCACTTCCCCTGGCAAGACAGTGATAGTGTGAATGATTGTGAAAGTGTTTCTTTTTTGGGTCACCTTGCTTTGATGGGAGACAGCCAGTGTGAAAAAAATAATATAAGATAATAATAATCTATACGTATTATACAAAGGTTGTTTTGTCTCATAAACCACATATAAATAACTACTAGTACCATATACGTAGTAAAAATGATTAAGATGCTGAAAATGTTTGTAATTTCAAGTTTTGATTCTTTAAACTTACATGTGTGTGTTTAAAATAATGTACTGTATTACAGTAGTAATAAAACTCGTATTATTGCCTGTAGTTTTGAAATATAGAATTTGGTGAAAAATATGTTAAAGAAATACTCTGAATGATTTGCATAACAATGGGAATTCTTTAGAATATGTAATACAATGTTTTCCTTGAACTGTAACCATACAAATTATAAAGCCATCTAGCATCACATATTTTTTCTATAGAAATAAACATCTTTATATTGCCCTAAGCTTAGTTACTCTTACAGAGCTCTGGGGGCTAACCCGCTGTACTGTGACTGCTCAATGGCATGGCTTGCTAAATGGGTGGGTGGGGATTATGTGGAGCCGGGGATTGCCCGTTGTGCTGACCCAAGAGCAATGAGGGACAAACTAGTACTTACAACGCCACCAGAGATGTTCGTCTGCTCAGGTAACTTGATGAAACCTTATCCATACCATGTTAGCTGTATCAGTTATTTTATGGGTATGAGACGCATGACTGAGAATTGTTTGTAACTCGAGTGTTTGTTCCTCTGAACCTGTCTTTTTCCACAAAAGCACAAGTAATTGAAGATATTTCCCAGGACAATAATATTCTGTATCTAATTTCATTTATTTATTTAGCACTGAAATTAAAAAGAATGTACTCAGCCAGGATGGATCACTGTTTTCCCTTCCCACCTGCTGCTAAAACACTCATGTATGCATGCAAGGCACCTTGCCATGTCATATGCTCTCTCTCACACACATACTCCCTAATAGAACATCATTCTTTTTCATGTGAATTAAAATAATTTATATATAAAGTGCTCATCATTATGTCATGCTGGATACCTCCACCTGGCATACTTTAATGTCGAAACTCATATCCTGTTAGGTGTTTTGGAGAGACAGAAATTTATGTCAGCCTGCCTACTCATAGTGTTATGTCTCAGGATTCTGTTAGGCTACTCACTGCATACTTGGTGCCTTCTGGTCTTGTGTGGTGGACACACATTGTCTGTGGACTCCCTGTGTTATGTGGGCCCGAGTACAGTTTGTCAGACATTTTTGGCTATAGACAAATTAATAAGTACAAGAATAAGTCTGATACAAAAGACAGTTGCACAGATCATTGGATTACATAAGGCAGGCCATCAAATGAAAGAAATAATTGAAGCCATTGGCATTTGTGAGGAACTAGTTGCATTGGTTCCATGAGGACTGTGACGATGACATGCGGACAACAAAAGCACGTCCAGGGAAGCCTAGAAAAATATCTTCGTGTATGTTAACTGTGATAGAGAAAGCTTGGGACCAAACCAAGAGTGATTACATGGAATATTAAAGAAAAGATTCCAGAACTGCTTCATAGTGTGAGTATTATAATTATTAATAGGTGTGTGAAGGAGCTTGTTTACAGAAGCATTCGACCCATCCAGGAACCAATTTTAAGCCATGTGCAGAGAAAGCTTAGTCATGTCTGCAAAGAAATACCAAACATGGACCAAGAAACAGTAGTGAGGTTCTTTGGAGGGATGAAGCAACTTTCACAGTGACTTGCATCACACTGAGTGTGAAATATACATTTACATATATGTAAGACAATGCTCCTTGTGACACCACTAAGTGTGTTGTTCAGTGGCTTTGTGACTGAATTACTCTTCTTTGATGACTGGCCAGGATATTTCCCAGACTTGAACCCCAATCAGAACCTCTGTGTTGCAATAAAGAGTGATCTACAAGGGAAGGACATTAGCTTACTTCCATGTCTGGAGGTCACCATCCACAAGTCATGGGAGAATTTACCCAAGAAATCCTGAAGAATTTATGCAAATCACTTCCTAGATGATTGAAGGATGTCCTAATGTGCAACAGATGACCTATAAAATACTAAATCGTTGGTAAGTACACAATTTTTTTTTTCCCTACATTTTATGATTGTGGTTTGAGAGAGGGCTGGCATACTTCAATGATGAGCACTGTAGAATTTCTGACCTTTCTAGGAAATTCATTACTACACTGATCGGTATGTCTGTTACTGTGTGTTTCATCACTTGAGTTGCTTCTCTAATGTGCTGATGCATAAAATACATACTCATTACATTGTGCAATTTGGTTGACTATTATTTGTAATTCCAGACTCTTAGGCAATACAAAAATACCATATTATAAAGCCTTTTTTGTTAATATACAGTAATTTTTCTGTACGTACTTTTATGGATATTTCATACAACTGCAAAAACCATTAAAACTTTTATTTGCTATTCATTAGTCTGTCATTCTTAATTATACTTATCACATAAAATAATCCACATGCTAGTGTATACAAATTTGATATTTTTTATTTTATCATATGAAGGGAAGAAAAACCATGAAAGTTTACTTAGTACATAAATACTTTGTTGCAGTTCTAGCATGTTAAAGCATGCTTAGGCTAACACACCAAATGGAATTGCATAGGGTAGGTACTGCCCATATTCATTGTAAATAAACAAATAAATTGCATTTTGTTTGAGCAGACAGAGTGCCTGACGAAGTCTTAGCAAAATGTGACTTTTGTTACACTCGGCCCTGCCAAAATGGAGGTGTATGTAGATCAAGCCCTGGTCAACAGTATGAGTGCCGCTGTACTGCAGGCTTCCATGGCTCTGAATGTCAGTATAGAATTGATGCCTGTTATGGAAATCCTTGCAATAATGGAGGCACTTGCAAGGTGTTTGAACCTGGAAGATATGCGTAAGTTCACTTTTAATCTTTATGCTTTGTGTGTTGTAGTTAGGTTTAAATTTTGTTTATAATCAGATACAAAACTTTGTATAGTTTATTATAAAGTTAATATAGTGGCATGACAGCTGTTGAATGAGGGATGATGCTCGTGTTTCCTTTTTTGGGTCATCTTACCTTAGTAGGAAATGATTGATTTGGTAAAAAAAAAAAAGCTCATTTTTTGATTACCACATCAGCAGTTTCCCCACTAAGGTACAGTAACCCAAAGAAGAAAACATATTTATCATCTGCTATTGAATAATTATCTTATTAGAAAAATGCAGAAATCACAATACAAATGATCATCCAAACTGCAACATCCTCACCCAGTCTTCAGAATGCAATATACTGTGTCGCATTAAAAAATAATAATTTACACAGGTGCCACTGTCCCACTGGCTTTGAGGGTGGTCGATGCGAAGTAAATATTGATGACTGTGTTAACAACAAATGCATCAATGGTGCCACCTGCATGGATGGCATAACTTCGTACTCCTGTTCTTGTCCAGCTGGGTATATTGGTGAATACTGTGAAAAGAAAATTGCATTTTGTTCCAAGGAGTTTAATCCTTGCAAAAATGGTGCCAGTTGTGTTGATCATGGGACAGGATACGAATGCCAGTGTAGCCTTGGATGGTCTGGTAACAATTGTACTGAGAACTTAGATGACTGTACCAATCACATGTGTCAGGTAAGTTGCAGAAAGATTGATTATACATGCTTTAAAAATGAAAATTATAGTCATGAGATACTTGATGCACTGTACAAAATTATTTCTTCAATTGCACAGACTTTTAGTGGGATAATGTTTCTATAGAGATTTTGCTTTCTGATAATCTGAATTATTTTTCCATAGAATGGTGGACAGTGTGTTGATGGTGTTGGTGATTATGAGTGCAAGTGTTCTGGTGACTGGAGTGGTCAGTATTGTGAGCTGGGTCCCTCTGTACTACTACAAACAGAACCCTGCTTACAACATGATTGTCGCCATGGAGTGTGTATTGTGCCTCAAGGAGAATTGGAATATGTCTGTAAATGCTCTCCAGGGTACTCAGGTAAGGAGATATTCTGGTTTTCTTTTTTATGTTATCAAATAGTGGTTTGAGATACTGGGGATTATTTGCAAATTTATTTATGTAAAACTTGTCTTCCAAATTGTTTAGCTCTTTAATGTATACAGTAATTAAATTTTTTTAAAAGTGGATTTTTAACAAGATTGCCCATTTTCAGTAATAAAATTATTAATTTGGAAAGCTTTACTGTTTAGTAATTATCAAACAGGATTTTATACATTTAATTAAAAATAATTACCTCTTCCATTTTATATACTGTATACAATGTATTACTGAGTCACTGTACTGATGGTGAATCAATTTGACATTTTATACTAGGTATTAATTAAGATTTATAATCTAATGGTTAGTTTAATGCAAACTAAAAAGTTTAATCCATATATTGATAAGCATCATAATTATTCTTCAAAAGAGAATGAATGTGTTAAACTGGCAATTTAATTATCTCGAATCATAATTTACATAACTCTACCCACTTGAGATTCCTGTTTCCATGTCAGTGTACCAAAGTTGCTGAAATCAGATTTTGTGTAGTGAAGAAAATATGGTACAAGTCGGCAATCGGTAATCCGGTTCCATCAGTAATCCGGCACTAATTTTGGCTAGCATAATTTCAAATTTCCAGGGTCACTACACCAACCTGCTGCTACTTGCTGCATAAGTCATTCCAATTTCTTTTTCTCCATTTATTGTTATAACCTGTTAACTTTTAGCCCTAGCCATGGTTCCAATGAATAAAAGAAATGCTTCTCCTTGTGTAAATCACATACACTGTACATTGTCCATAAAAGGTAAGGTGGCTTTGAAGCCAGTCGGTCACCATGAGGTTGGCTCACTCAGATAAGCTGTGACCAGTGAATTTGGGCATACATATGAGAAAATAGGTCCGTGTGGTAAGTGTACACTATATAAAAAAATTCTGCAGCACACAGTGCATGAGAAAAAACTGCGACTGTTTTTGTTGTAAAACAGTGACTTTGGGGTGTATTTTCGTATAGTTTTTATGGTTGTATTCTCATGTTTTTGGTCTCAATTGATAGAGTAGAAGATATATTACAGAAAGATATATGATTTTGATTGGTTTCATGATGGAAAGTACAGTAGACTGTCATTTAGCACGGTAGTTACGTTCCTGAAAACGTCGTGTTAGGTAAAATCGTGTTAGATAATTAATATAACTTATGGGAAACATAGGGAGTCCTCAAAAAGCCAAACAAGTTTTTTTTAGACCAACAGATCTTGCAAAAATTGAAGGTGAATTTGTAATTGTAGTTCATTGTCGTGATATATTACTGCTTAAGACTACAAATGCAATAGAAATAATAGTATTTCTTACCTTAAATTGTGGGTAATGATGTTTGTGGATGGTTGTGAAGAGAGTGGATATGGATGGTGTGGCCCTACTGGGCTGAGGTGGATTGTAGTTGGTTGTCGGTAGAAGTGGATGGTAGAGGTTCTTATACTGAAGTCGATGGTTGTATTGCAGTGTGCATAAATTCTGTAATGGATCTCTGGGCTCTTTTACCCTGCAGTACATTATACAGCTGACGGTAAGGCATCATCAGCTGGTCTAGACCCCGTTTCAAAGCCCTGTTGTCTGCTAGTTTAGCAGCAACATGGAACTGCTCACGTAACTTCTGCAATGTTAACTGTTTTTCTTCAGGTTCTTCTTCATCTTCTGTTATCTCCCTCCCTTGTATCTGTGCATCAAACTCTGCCAACATTTCCTCTGGACTCCTGTCTTCATCATCATCATCATCATCTTCTTCTTCTAAGAGTTCATTCACATCTTCATTCATATCTTCAAAACCATCACCTGGTAATCTCCTTGCCAGCTGAACAATTTCCTGAACCTGACTCTCAAGCAAGGGAAAACCAGTGAAAGAATTAACTACAGAAGGCCATAACTTTCCCCAGCCTGCATTTAATGTTGATTGGGGCACTTCATTCATTGCACTTCTAGCATAGCTGATGGCATCTGCAATGTTAAATTTACTCCAGAAGCTTGGTACTGCCAGGTTGGAGTCAGAGTCCATTGATGCAACTAGTTTTTTCATAATTTTTTTTTGTGTAGTTACACTTGAATGACTTAATAACTCCCCAGTCCAGTGGTTGAATCAGAGATGTTGTATTTGGAGGTTTGGAGGTAAAAATACAACTTTTACATGTGGGGGTCACATCCAGCAAAGCTTGTGGATGAGTATGGGAATTATCAAGAATGAAGAGAGCCTTGAATGCAAGGTTCTTGCTGTGCAGGTAAAACTTGACTTCAGGAATAAAGTGATGCTTAAACCAGTCAATAAATATTTACTCTGTCATCCATGCTGACTGATTTGACCTCCAAATTACTGGTAAGGTGTTTTTATCCACACCTTTCAAAACACGAGGATTCTTAGAGCGGTAAATAACCATGGGCTTACATTTGAAATCACCTGATGCATTACCGCAAAGGAGCAAGGTGAAGCGATTCTTTGCTGCCTTGAAGCCCGGTGCACTTTTCTCTTGCTGACTGATAATGAAATTACTTGCTGTTGTATGATCAGCTGAAGCACTTTCACCAGAAAACTTTATATTATGTAACTTATTATGCAACTTTAAGTTCTGGAACCAGCCTGTGCTAAGCACACACTCGTTTTCAGGCCTTCCTTCCTTATCACACACTGCTTTAAACAACTGTAAGGCCTTTTCCCTAATTAAGAGGAAATTAAGTGGTGCACCTTTCTTTGTTTTCTGTTCGATCCACTCAAGCAACAAGTTTTCTGTTTTATTTACTTGTTGGGACCTACGTGTCATTCTTTTCATGAGGTCACATTTTGGGTTATTCATTACACAAGCTCATATATTCGCCTCATTCTTCCTACTTGTACGAACTGACGCTTCATTAAGGCCATAGGCCCTCACTATATCCACCACACGTGAGCCACTCTTAAGCTTATCTAATATCTCGATTTTCTTTGCAATTCCTAGACTTGAACGCTTAAACTTTTTCTTGTCACTTGCTGGAACACTTGTATGCTTACTGGGTGCCATGATTGCTTGGCAGATTTATGAAAATGCAATGAAAATGAGAAAATGTATGTAAATGAACACAGCGAGCTTCCTGATTATTGTCGTCCTGCACGCATATGAACCAAACTGAACGCTGGGACGGATGCGTGGGTGGGTGAGGGTGGCAGTAGGACTCCCCCCATTGACTCGATGGTTTAACCCACCATGGGCAACCGCGCGCTCAAAATTTTTTCCCCTCCCGCGAACCATGTAATATCATTTTTACGTCATGTTAGATAAAAATGTGACCGCAATTCTTCAATCGTGCAATACCCATAACGTGCAACATAAACTCATGCTAAATGACGGTCTACTGTACCTTGAAATTGAGCTCAAAGCAAAATGTTCAATTTTTGCCCATGTCCAAAAGTAAACAAATGACATCATCGTCCAGTAGATGTCCAACTGGCCGGTCTAATACGCAGTCACGAATGGGTTGACATTATTTATACAATTATTACAATAATGCAGTAGTCTGCATAACAGTAAATCTTCTATTTTTTGTGTGAATAAAAATTCAAAAAGGAAAAAGTGTAATATAAGAGGGGCCTGGAGACGTGACAAATGAACAGAGAAAATGTTATTTTAGTCCCAGGAATGTCTGCATTGTTTATTCTGGCCCCTATTTTGAAATTGGCATTTTTTAAAATTTGTGTGAAATTGGCCAAATTACCGATTTCTGACCATTTTATTGGGTAGTTGAAATAGGTAAATGGGCAATTTCTTGTACTCGGTCAACAGAATAAAAGGAATACTGGCAAAATAGCTATGAGTTTGGTTGAACAATGGAATGGGCCAAAACTAGGGCGTAAAGTGGGTGAAATCTCCAATGTGTAAATATTGCAATTGGGTTAGTTGTATTCTAACCTAACAACTCTGTAATCTGGCAAAATCACTAATCCAGCACCTTACAGGTCCCGCTGATGCTGGACCTGTAGACATGAGACATGAGAGGTAGACAATAAATAACAAAAAAGGCACAATACCGTGACTGGAACAATACACACAAAACCGCACATAGAAGAGAGGAGCTTACGACGACGTTTCGGTCTGACTTGGACCAATTGTCGAAGTCGGACCGAAACGTTGTCGTAAGCTCCTCTCTTCTATGTGCGGGTTGTGTAGGTAGACAATACATAAGAAGATTTGAGAGAAGTTTCTCATTCGTATATTCTTAGATATGAATTAAAATGGGGAAAGAGTGAAATTCGTACTACTGAATCAATAAAAAGTAATTTTCACATGTAATTGGTCTTCTCAATACAATAAATGAATACTGAGGAATTAAAAGCTGTTAAAAAAAGTTTAAATATCTAGGATTAATGTTTCAAAGTAGTTAGCCATGGTGTTGGATCAACTGTCATCTGACATCTCCAGGTCCTCTCACCTTGCTGAAAGTTCTCTACTCTTAACATAAACCTTTCAGGATGAAATTGTGATTAAAACTAACAGTATTAATGTTTAGCAAGAAGGAATTATGGTTATTTGTGTAGTAATTGTTTTAATGTTCCTTTATGGAAGTAATGCAAAAGGGGCAGAACAAAAAAAATTAAAGATAACAAATTTATTTTATATACAGTAGCATTTTAGGCTACTTTATATCTTAGTGATGCTTATAGGAGAGTGAAAGATGTATATGTATTATGAAGAAAGTTCATTATAATTTAGTAGAATTTATGATTGTCCATTGTAATGGCTTAATAAGTTGATACATTATAAGTATAGGTTAGTCAAAATGCTTGTGAGTCGACACAAATTATTTTGGAATTTCTACTTATCTGGGATATGGAAGGGTTGACAAAGTAGATTTGATAAGTGCAGTTGAATTAATTAGGGAAAGAGTGGCCTTTGCTTTTATGAGGGGTTCTTTTTTTTTTTATTATTATTAACACATCGGCTGTCTCTCACCAAGGTAGGGTGGCCTGAAAAAGAAAAACTTTCATCATTCACTCCATAAAACTGATATAGGCCTTTTTTTATGGTTATATAAGTGACATGACTGGAGTGCAAGAAAAATAAGAAGACAGTATTATTATCAAAAACATTTAGTGATTCCTCCAGTATAAAAGGTTTTACTGTATAAATATTTCATTCAAGGTGTGTAAATAACATTTGACAGTGTACATCAGGTCCTCAGTTACCACATTCTTCATATTTAATGAATGTGTTTAAATTCAGGACAAAGAGCAACTAAGATTTTTGAACTGCCTTGGGCAAGGCCAAGCCAGCCACCTACACACTAATTATCCAGACAGCAGGTGGTGTCAGCTCTTTTGACCTTTCAATTAAAATCTTAATGATAATTTATCTTATAGCTACTATAGTGATATTTATATGGTTACAAACAACATAAAATCTTTAAACATTCAAGGTTTTTCATGAATGTCATTTAAACATTCATACATTTAAAATAAATGAAGAAGTGTACATGTTGGTGCCTACAAGTGCAATCTGATACTGGATTATTAGTTGTCTGAAACTCAAACAAGTGACAGAATCCGAGAATTAAAGATTATTATATACTAAACTGTAAAATGTTTAAAAAAGTTTTTCTACATGTAGAAGGTGGTTAATTCTTTGAATAATAATATATACTGTACACAAGTACTGTACAGATATTGGAACAATGTTTCTAACATTTTACATTGTAAGAACATAAGGATTGAGGAGCACTGCAGTAGACCTACTGGCTGATGCTCTAGGCAGATTCTACACGCACCCACCCATTCTCATGTGTATATTTGTCTAACCAATTGTCGAAAGTGTGTAGTAGTAGAAGCAGTTGCAGTTACAAATTACTGTATTTTTCTGAAAGGAATTAACTTAACCTAGCTCTAACCTCCATCAAACATTCCTTAAATTGTAGTCACATTTTTAATAGAGTGATAGGGTTTGAACCTGCATGCTAGCAATCTTAAATTATTAGTCTAACACCTTAGTTCATTGCACCTCAACTCAGTCTCTCCAACTACAATCCTGGAACGGTCTGTGAACAGCCACTAACTCGGACTCTATCACTCATTTTTATGGAGAAATCTTTACCTCTCTAACAGGCAGCAGGTAATTCTAGATCTTATTCCTTCTAAGCCACTTGGTAGCGTGCTGAAAATTTATAATAAATTAATGTAACAATTTAGGGCAAATGGAGAGACAGGGCTCAAATCCATGATCAAGTAATCCTAGAAGTACTAGCCCGGCACCTTAGCCCAGTGCCTCACAGCAGGTGCATAAGGTTTCACCAACCAGAGTTATGTGAAAGTCTGTGAACTACCCTTTCACATACTGGATTTAAAGAATTTGCAAGATTTTTATTTATGTGACTTTCAGATTCAGATGTAGGTTTATTGTTGTCAGTATTAAATAATTACCTTTTTTAATAGTAATACCCAATTTTGGGAAAGGACACGTGTACAGTTCAGGAAATTTATTAAAGGAAACATTTTGCCACTTGTGGTGAAATGTTTTTCTTAATGTCCTGAACTGTACCCAGATGTCTTTTTTTTTTAGTTTTAGTATCACTTAACCTTATACAACTTTATACAATCTGTTTTACTCATGTTCTAATAAAATAATCAGTACATTATTTAAAAAAAAAATTATGGATATGCTATGCTTACAATGGGACTCAAAAATATACTTCGTAAGCAACCTACCTCTATGAAGCTATTCTTGTGACTAATTTGTAATATTTTTCATATATTTGTCTACTGTACCACTGTATGTAATTACATATGTAACACCTTTTATGGAATAAATCCTTATCCTTATCTTTATGGTTTGAGAAGTTTATTGACCTATTATATTCCAGGATTGGTGAGGACCAGGCAAACTCCTTTTTTTGTAGTATAAGAACATGAAAAGATTGAAAATTATTCATACTAGTGTTAATTTCATGTGATGTAAGATAAAATGTAAATTGCCTTAGTCTTTAGTTGTGATCATGGCAATAGATGACAACTAGTGTCAGTTATAGTCATGGAAGTAGATGGAAAGTAATTGCATGATCTTAGAAGTAGATTGGAAGCATTAACAGGGAGGTCTGCAAGGAACCGAACATATTTAGAGAGGTATTCGCTAAGAAAATAGGGTACCAGAGTTTCAGGAGGAAACTGGTCAACTAGCTGAAACTTGATAATGACTAACAATGCAACTGGGAATAATATGAATAAGCTGTTAGGTGAATAGGATAAATCAAAAGCAATGGAACCTGACAAGGTGTCCAATTGATTCGGGATAGATAGAGCAGAGACATTGCGTGAACTGCTAGCAAAAATTTACAAGTTGGAGATGATGCACACACTGGAAATCTATAATATGTCTAATGTCTTAGCAGTTATACAGTATTGAACTACAAGCTAGTATTGTTAATGTTCATACTAGCTTAAATAATAAGAAAAATAATGAGGAGAGTAGTGGATCAACCAAAGAAGCATGGAGTATTAAATGACAGTGAACACTGACTTTACCCTTTCAGGGTCAGTCATGTTGTATCATGGCTTTGAAGACAGTGATGGTCCTGTAGTATAATGCCATGAGCTCAGCTCACTCAGATAAGATGTGACTGGTAAATTTGGTCCTAGATATGAGAGAATAAGTTTGTGGCAAGTGTGCACCATATAAAAAAAAATCTTGTAGCATGCAGCGCATAATGAGAAAAAAATGTGACCGTATTTATTGGTGTAAAACAGCAACTTTGTGGTGTATTTTCGTATGTTTTTTATGGTTGAATTCTCAGTTTCTTGGTCTCATTTGATAGAATGGAAGATATATTACAGAAATAGAGATGATTTTGATTGGTTTCGGGACCGAAAGTACCTTGAAATTGAGCTCAAGGTAGCAGAAATGTTCGATTTTTGCTGATATTCCAGAGTACACATGACATCACTCATCCAATACATGTCCAGCTAACCGGTCTTATACGTGGTCATGAATGGGTTGACATTATTTATGCAGTTATTACAATAAGGCAGTAGTCTGCATAACAGTAAGTTTTCTATTTTTTGTGTGAATAAAAATTCAAAATGGAAAAGTGTAATATAAGAGGGGCCTGGAGACATGACTAATGAACAGAGAAAGTGTTATTTTAATGCCAGGAAGGTCTTCATTGGCATTTCTTGTAATTTGTGGGAAATTGGCCAAATTAACTATTTCTGGTCACTTTTTTGGGAAGTTGAAATAGGTAAATGGGCGGTTTCTTGTAGTCAATCGATACAATATAAGGAATACTAGCAAAATAACTTTGAGTTTGGTTGACTGGAACAATGGAATTGGCCAAAAGTAGGGCGCAAATTGGGCAAAATCGCTGATGTGTAAATATCGCCGAGACTGCTAACTTTGTGAGAGCATAATTCAGAAAGTTTTCCATCAAATTTCGTTCTTTTGGTTTTGTTGACTTCAGAAAAAGATTCTCTATCATTTCATAAGATAATTTTTTTTTTAACCCTTTGAGAGACTGTCCTGTAGTTCTACGGCCTTGAAGCCTGGGTCCACGCCGTAGTTCTATGCCATGAGCTCAGCTCACTCAGATAAGCTCTGAGTGGTAAATTTGGGCATAGATATGAGAGAATACATCTGTGGTAAGTGTGCACCACATAAAACAAATCCTGCATCACGCAGTGCATAATAAAAAAAACTTCCCTATTTTTGGATTAAAACAGGGACTTTGCGGTGTGTTTTGTACTTTTTTTTACAGTTGTATTCGCGGTTTCTTGAATTCATTTGATAGAATGGAAGATATATTACAGAAATAGAGATGATTTGATTAGTTTTAGTACTGAAAATGACTTGAAACTGAGCTCAAAGTAGGGGGAAATGTTCGATTTTTGCTGATGTTCAAGAGTAAACAAATACATGTCATCTGGTGGGTCTTATATGCGTTCACGAATGCGCTGATATTATTTATACAATTATTACAATATTGCATAACAGTAAATCTTCTATTTTTTGGTGTGAATAAAAAATCAAAATGGAATTCATTTGTAAAGCCTGGAAACATAACTAATAAACAGAGGAAATGTTATTTTAGTGCCAGGAATGCCTTCATTGTTTATTCTGGACCCTATTTTGAAATTGAAATATTTTAAACTGAAATTGGCCAAATTACCAATTTCCTATCACTTTATTGGGTAATTGAAACAGTTGACTGGATGACTTCTTGTGCTCAATCGATAAAATAGAAGTAATACTAGCAAAATAGCTAAGAATTTGGTTGACTGGAATAATGCAATTGGCTTAAAATGGGAGTCAAAGTGGGCAAAATCGCCGATGTGTAAACATCACTGCCACAGCAAAATTCACGAGAGCGTAATTTCTTCAATTTTCCATCAAATTTCGTACTTTTGTTTTATTACTTTCAGAAAAAGATTCTCTACCATTTCATAAGAAAAAATAACAAAATTTTATTTTGAAAATTCTTGGACCAGGCTCTGGTCCAACATGAGGCCTGGTCACAGACCAGGCCGCAGGGGCGTTGACCCCTGGAATTCTCTCCAGGTAAACTCCAGGACCCTGTGGACAAGTTTCAGATTGGGGGTCTGGACCCTTAAAGGGCTAAATTCTTCGACCCTGAGAGCAAGTTTGAGAGCAGGGGTCTCAACCTTGAAAGGGTTAAAAATAGTAAATTATTTCTGGCAACCCTACTGCTTTTCTATACCAGGGTTACAGAGAAGAAGAAAAAGGAAAAACAGATTGATGGACTGCATATGTCTGGACTAGAAGAGCAAGCAAGGATGATGAGAATCATACTTCACTGGATCAAGGAATGTCTGAGAAGTAGTAGACAGTGTTATGGGAAGAGTTGTTGGGATGTATAAACAGTGTTTGAACACTGAGTTCCATTTTAGGACTGTTATTCTAACTGATACGTGTAAACGGCTTGCATAATGACATTAAGCTAATTAGGCGAGTAAGTTCCCAAGAAAAAAGGAAGGCTATAAAAGGATTTTGGAATACTGCAGGAGGGTTTCAGACAAGTAATTATTGGATTTCATCCCCAGCTAGCACAAGGTCATGAAAATTGGGGAGGGGGAGAGATCAGATATGGTATGCAGACAGAATGGAGGTGGGGGGGAGAAGCTACAGACTTCAGAAAAGGAGTAGGTTCTGGCAGTAAGCATAATACCAAGCATATCACCAGAAGTATACAGTGGACCCCCGAGTATTGTAAAAACTTCATTCCAGAATCCTGCTCAAATGCCATTACCGAATGAATTTACTTCCTTAAGAAATAATGTCACTTAGGTTAGTCTATTTCAGACCCCCAAAAATACACTTCCACAAGCACTTACAATATTATACTTACATAATTGTACGATTTCCAGGGTGTACGTAACTCGGGGGTCCACTGTACATCAGTTGAATAATCTCAGGAACATGCACATGCCTTTCAAACCTAAGAATACCATGCAAGTATCTCAACTAGGAAAGCCCTTTAAGATCCCTTGATACAAGTATTCAGCACTAGCATGGAGCCTCCACTTGAGAAAAACATGACCAGAAACTTGTGAAAGTCTAGAGATTTGTTACCAGACGAGGAATGACATATGATTTTCACATTGGTGGTTTTCACATTGAGTTGACCTATACAGCCTCCTAAGACCGTTCCTAAGACCACGTCGGTAAACGAATTCGTCTTTAAGTGAGGAGCATACTACAGTGGTAGTGTGTTTGTGTCAACCATCTTTGATATTGTTTTAATGTCACTTTTGCACCATATAACATTTCTGGTATACTTTTAAATGTTTATACAGTAGTGTGCTCTGTATATTGAAATAAACAGAATAGAGGAAATCGGCTCTAATGTACATTATTTAGGTATGAATACTGGTCAGAGAGCTCGTCATAAGTCCGAAGCATTGGTAAATGAATACGTCGCTAAGTAAGGAGAGGCTGTATAGTATTTCGTCTGATGTTCACAATTAGTCATATATTCCTTGAAAAGTTTTTATTCAATCATATCACTGAATGCCAAAGTTTCCTAAGTGGAACAATTATGGAACAATAATAATAATATAATAATAATAATATTTTTATTTTGATGCATGTTACAAGTGTACATTGTTATTGGTAGTTACAATTATAAAACTGTAATGCAAGGAGAGCCACTGGCATGCCATGGCATTAGGGGCAGCTTATTCTAAAGACTTATTAACTAAGTACTTAATGCTAGAGAAATTGATTGAGTTTATTCTAGTTATGTATTATTTCAAAGTACAATATGATTATACATACTATTAAAAGACAATACTAGAGAAATTGGTTGAGTTTAATCTAGTTGTATATTTTATTTCAAGTTACAATATGTTGATGCTATACTAGTATAATAACAATACTAGAACAATTTATTGAGTTTCTTCTAGTTATATAATTTATCTCAAATTAACAAAATGATGATGATCTTCAGAAAAAAGCCACTTGTCAGAGAGAAGGCTGACTAATGAAATTTGATGTTTTAGAATCAACCATCATTAGTCTGTTAGAAAAAAAAAGAGGTCATGAAAAATGTCCTAAGAAATTTTACAAGCTTTAGGATGAGATGAAGATGTCCGTGATGTTACAGGGAAAAGGGAGAGGGAAAATAACATTTATAACTTTTATTTTAAAACAAAGTATGCTGTCTGAAAAACTGCCTCTGTCTACTAATAAAACTGTAAATGAGGTAAGGCAAGTTGTAACTAACACATGTAAGCTTTTATGATCCCAAGTGTTAGACAAATGTAGTCTAAAATCAAAATTAATTTTAAATGTGTGGTTCCTTTCAGTAATTTCCCAATACAGTGGAACCCCGAGTAACGAACACCCTGGAAATCGTACAATTATGTAAGTATAATATTGTAAGTGCTTTTGTAAGTGTATTTTTGGGGGTCTGAAATGGACTAACCTACTTGACATTATTTCTTAAGGGAGTAAATTCGTTCGGTAATGGCACTTGAGCAGGCTTCTGGAATGAAGTTTTTACGTTACTCGGGGTTCCACTATCATGGTAATCTTACATTTTGCATAACCCACTTCCCTCTTCCTGCTTTCCCACCCAGTGAATCACCATGTTCATCATAATTTCAAAAACTTTTTAACATTGTAAATACTTTTTTTTTTTTTTTTTTCAAACATGAAACAGGTCTTGCTAATGTAAAATGTTTAATGCAATACTATGTAGGAAGGCAAAAGATTAAAAGAAAATTAAAATTATCAGTTGTACTGGTAGACAAGTTTTTACTTGAAAGACTGGTATAATGATACATTATATTAACAAGAGAAATACAAAAAATGAGCTTTGCACTTGGTCATAGTTATCAAGTACAGTACTTGCTTAATTCTGAAACTTATATGTAGTCAGGTCTCAAGGACAATATGCCAATGGTAACTTACTGGTACATTATTCATCTTTTTATTTCAAATACTGTACCTGAGGCACATATTATTGAAAAATCTTTAGATTCTGTAATAGTGAACACCACTGATTAGTATTTAAATCTACTTAAGTACACTATTGAGCTATTCAGAATGTTCATGTTTAATCAGCTGCATTAAAAGGAAGTAGCATCTTTAAGTTTGTAAATAAACTGTTTAATACAATACCCAAAATTATTTGCACTTGGAGGTGTCAGAAAAGTCCAAAGCATTCGTCCTACACTGTGTGTGTGTGTGTGTGTGTGTGTACTCGCCTAATTGTGGTTGCAGGGGTCGAAACTCAGCTCCTGGCCCCGTCTCTTCGCTGTCCACTACTGGGTCTCTGCTCTCCCTGCTCCATGAGCTTTATCATACCTTGTCTTAAAACTATGTATGGTTCCTGCCTCCACTATATCTTTCTCTAGACTATTCAGCTTCCTGACTACTCTGTGGCTGAAGAAATGCTTCCTAACATCCCTTTGACTCATCTGAGTCTTCAGCTTCCAGTTGTGTCCCCTTGTTTCTGTGTTCCCTATCTGGAACATCCTGTCACTGTCTACCTTGTCAATTCCCCGCAGTATTTTGTATGTCGTTATTATGTCTCCTCTGACCCTTCTTTCCTCCAGTGTTGTTAGTCCTATTTCCCTCAACCTTTCTTCATAGGACAGACCCCTGAGTTGTGGAACTAACCTTGTCGCAAACCTTTGCACTTTCTCTAGTTTCTTTACGTGCTTGACCAGGTGTGGGTTCCAGACTGGTGCTGCATATTCTAGTATGGGCCTGACGTACACGGTGTACAGTGTCTTGAACGATTCCTTGTTAAGGTAACGGAACGCTAATCTTAGGTTTGCCAGTCGCTCATATGCTGCCGCAGTTATCTGGTTGATGTGTGCCTTTGGAGACGTGCTTGGCGTTATACTCACCCCAAGGTCTTTCTCCTTTGCCGAGGTTTGTAGCCTTTGTCCGCCTAGCCTGTACTCTGTCAGCGGTCTTCTTTGCCCTTCTCCGATCTTCATGACTTTGCATTTGGTGGGATTGAATTCGAGAAGCCAGTTGCTAGACCAGATGTCAAGCTTGTCCAGGTCTGTTTGAAGTCCTGTTTGGTCCTCTTCCGATGTGATTCTCCTCATTAATTTAACATCATCTGTGAACAGAGACACTTCTGAGTCTATCCCGTCCGTCATGTCATTTACATATACCAAGAATATCACTGGTCCTAGGACTGACCCCTGCGGTACACCGATCGTCACAGGCGCCCACTGTGATACCTCACCACGCACCATGACCCGTTGTTGCCTCCCTGTGAGGTATTCCCTGATCCATTCCAGTGCCCTTCCTGTTATACATGCTTGTTCTTCCAACTTCTTTACTAATCTCATGTGAGGAACTGTGTCGAAGGCCTTCCTGCAGTCCAGGAAAATGAAATCAACCCACCCTTCTCTCTCTTGCCTTACCTCTGTTACTTTATCATAGAACTTTAGGAGGTTTGTTACACAGGATTTGCCTTCCCGGAATCCGTGCTGTCTGGTGTTTATTATCCTGTTCAGCTCGAGGTGCTCCACCATTCTTTTGTGTCTGCCTGCCTGTCTCTGTCTGTGTACTCACCTAGTGGTTGCAGGGGTTGAGTCACAGCTCCTGGCCCTGCCTCTTCACTACCTGGAGTCTACCTGGAGATAATTCCAGGGGTCAACGACCCCGCGCCCCGGTCTGTGACCAGGCCTCCTGTTGGACCAGAGCCTGATCAACCAGGCTGTTACTGCTGGCCGCACGCAGTCCAATGTACGAACCACAGCCCGGCTGATCAGGTACCGACTTGAGGTGCCTGTCCAGTGCCTGCTTGAAGACAGCCAGGGGTTTGTTGATAATCCCCTGATGTATGCTGGGAGGCAGTTGAACAATCTTGGGCCCCTGACACTTATTGTGTTGTCCCTCAACGTACTAGTGGCACCCCTGCTCTTCATTGGGGGAATGTTACATCGCCTGCCGAGTCTTTTGCTTTCGTAGGGATTGATTTTTGTGTGCAAGTTTGGTATTAAGCCCTCGAGAATTTTCCATGTGTATATAATAATGTATCTCTCCTACCTGCGTTCTAGAGAGTACAGGTTTAGGAACTTCAAGCGTTCCCAGTAGTTGAGGTGGTTTATCGCACTTATGCGTGCGGTGAAGGTTCTCTGCACATTTTCAAGGTCAGCAATTTCACCCGCCTTGAAAGGTGCAGTTAGTGTGCAGCAATATTCCAGCCTAGATAGAACAAGCGATCTGTAAAGTGTCAACATGGGCTTGGCATCCCTGGTTTTGAAGGTTCTCATTATCCATCCTGTCATTTTTCGAGCAGATGCAATTGCTACTTTGTTATGGTCCTTGAAGGTGAGATCCTCTGACATAATCACTCCCAGGTCTTTGACATTAGTTTTTCGCTCTATTGTGTGGTTGGAATTAGTTTTGTACTCCGATGAGATTTTAATTTCTTCACGTTTTCCGTATCTGAGTATGTAATTGAAATTTCTCATCATTGAACTTCATATTGTTTTATGCAGCCCATTTAAAGATTTGGTTTATGTCTGCTTGGAGTCTTGCAGTGTCTTCAACGGTGGAAACTGTCATACAGATTCGGGTGTCATCTGCAAAGGAAGACACAGCACTGTGGCTTATATCCCTGTCAATGTCTGATATGAGGATGAGGAATAGGATGGGAGCAAGTACTGTGGCTTGTGGAACAGAGCTTTTCACAGTAGCTGCCTCAGACTTTACTCTGTTGACTACTACTTTTTGTGTTCTACATGTTAGGAAATTATAGATCCATCTACCAACTTTTCCTGTTATTCCTTTATCACGCATTTTGTGTGCTATTACACCATGGTCACACTTGTCAAAGGCTTTTGCAAAATCTGTGTATATAACATCTGTATTCTGTTTATCTTCTAGAGCATCCAGGACCTTGTCGTAGTGGTCCAGTAGTTGGGACAGACAGGAGCGGCCTGCTCTAAACCCATGCTGTCCTGGGTTGTGCAATTGATGGGTATCAAGATGGGTGGCGATCTTGCTTCTTAGAACCCTTTCAAAGATTTTTATGATATGGGACGTTAGCGCAATTGGTCTGTAGTTCTTTACTCACTCCAAGGTCTTTCTCCTTTGCCGAGGTTTGTAGCCTTTGTCCGCCTAGCTTGTACTCTGTCAGCGGTCTTCTTTGCCCTTCTCCGATCCTCATGACTTTGCATTTGGAGGGATTGAATTCGAGAAGCCAACTGCTAGACCAGATGTCGAGCTTGTCCAGGTCTGTTTGCAGCCCTGCCTGGTCCTCTTCCGATGTGATTCTCCTCATTATTTTCACATCATCCGCGAATAGAGACACTTCTGAGTCTATCCCGTCCTCTGTGTGTGTGTCTGTGTGTGTTAGTTACCATTTTGTCCTAGGAACATGTCGATTAGACACTAGGCCTGTAGTATATGTGTGCGTTGTATATGTGCGCATTGTGTGTGTGTGCGTGTATGTGAGTGCATGCATGTGTGCGTGCGCCTGAGCCTCAATGTACAGGAAATTGCCTCAAAGTGACGATTCCTGTATAAGTTAGTGTAAACTTGTTGTCTGCCATTTATATACATTTATAAGTGGAAAAAATGGCGTTCTGCTGTCCGGCGATAGCCTGGAACCTAACCTGCCGTATAAGTGGGGCCTTACTGTATGTACTTTTTTATTGTATGGTCGTTTCTCACCAAGGTAGTGATCCAAATATCGAAACATTTACCATCGTTCATTCAATATCTGTCTTGCCAGAAGTGCATTTGTATCACAATTCAAATCACCAATCTAGTTGCCATATCCCTGCTCATATTATTATTAAGGAAACCCAATGTGGTTTCATTCTACTCTTGTTTTTAAGAAGGCTTCTAAATGATTTGACATTAAAATAGCCCCAAGGCTTTAACATCCTCTTTTCAGCAAGATATAACAAACTTAAGTTGCACCACTTAACAATGTTTTTATAATAGACTGAAGTTACACCACTTAACAGTGTTTCTGTAAAACATAAGTGTCACCATGTGATTATTAATACATACATCATTGTCTGAAAGCTTTATGTATGGTGTAGTGAAGAATGGCAGTCATTTGTAGTAAAATTTTGTATTAGTTTATAATGACCAACTTTTTCATCTCCAATTATGAATCAGGTGCACAGCCTGACTCCATTTTAAGTGGTAAGTTTTTGTTTTATCATTAATAAGTGTCTGACATTTTAGCTCGCTAAACAATATTTTTTCGAGAAATTGCACCTAATGTGCTGATGGTGATCAAGTAGAAAGTTATTAAGTTGACTAATTCAGCGACTAAGTCAATGATCACGAATTCAAAATCCCAAATTATATCAGTGATGCCTTTTAATTTTTGCACATGCACATATCTAGTCTTTGTATTTAATGAAGAAATTATTTTTATTTTTATATCAAATTTTAATAGATAATATTAACACCTTTTCCACATTATCAGCAGGATTTTTTTATCATGATACGGCAAACAACCCAAACACTTACTACTTTTATCTATTTTATCACTTCTGCTTTATAAATTCACACTTAAAATATGTTGCTAATTATTCTCAGCTAGCATGGACTACACATTATGTATTGAAAGTTGCACCTTACTGTATACACTTCCAAGTCTCTTCTGACAGTGAACAAAGAAAAAATGCATGCATTGAAAATCTTGTCCATATCTGTCCTTCATATGTTGAATTTGAATTCTTACACTACTTTTATTCATATGTAAATACATTTTATTATATACTTCTTATTTCTTGTTGTTTCAGGTAAATATTGCCAACACATGACAGCTCTGAACTTCATTGACTCGAGTAGTTTTGTGCAGCTTACCACACCTCCGGTGAGACCATCAATTAATGTCACCATCAGCTTCACAACGCGCATCGCCAATGGTGTACTTGTATACATTGGGAAAGACAGACAACATTTAGCTGTGGAAGTGTTTAAAGGTCGCCTTCGAATCAGCTATGATGTGGGAAATCATCCAGCTTCAACTATGTTTAGGTAAATATTTATGTACAGCTGTTGTGCATATCTTTTAAAATAGAGTTCAAAGTATTAACTATTTTCTTGAGAAATTTTTCATTTTATACGATTCACTTGTAGATAAGATTTATTTATTATACTGATTAACATTAGTATAATGTAAAATGTTTAAGAACTTGACTTGTTTCAATTTTTATTTTGAATGTTTTGACCAAATTTTATGTACAGTGGTCCCTCGGTTTTCGCCGAAAATTTGTTCCAGAATGCTGCTCAAGTGCCATTACCGAACGAATTTACTTCCTTAAGAAATAATGTCACGTAGGTTAGTCTATTTCAGACCCCCAAAAATACACTTGCAACAGCACTTACGAAATTACACTTACATAAATGTTCGAGTTTGGAGATGCACGAAAACCGAGGGACCACTGTATTGGGAACACATACTCTGGCATCCCATGATATGCTGCACTTAGTTATACTCTCTGCCAGTGTCCCTTCTGTGGCTGGTACCAAATTAATGCACTAAATCTAAATACAGTTCTGTTGCTGGTACCAAATTAATGCACTAAATCTAAATACAGTTCTGTGGCTGGTAACAAATTAACAGAGTAAATCTAAATACAGTTCTGTTGCTGGAAACAAAAACAATTCTGAGAGTAAGTGCATTGAATGCATATGGAAAGAGAGGCAAAAGGGAAAAAAAAGTTATGTAAGGTTTTGTTAAGTGCATGTCTGCACGTGTGCTCTACATAACTGTAGGCCCAATGAGCTAGGAGGAGGTACAGCTATTTATTATACTAGTGACTTTAATTATATGAATAACATAAATACCAGTGATTATGGTGAATATATATTTTCTCAATTTAAAAATCAGTAATAGTGATCCATTAATAATTGGTGCAATTTATTGTATATCCCACATAACCATACAGTATTTCAATAATAATCTAAGAAATATGATAATAAGCAACAAACTTAATAAAAAATCATATTATAATTACTTGTGACCTCAGCATAAACCTTTACCAAATAAGTACAATTTTTATTATGTTCACTTAGTTTTATACTGTGTGTTAAGTTTACTTGAAATGCTCTGCATAAACAGGGGGCTTTCCATATGTACTTTTAGATTGTGATCCATTTTTTGTAACAAGTATGTACATTGTGGAAATAAACTATTACTATCACTTATTCAGGTTAAGCACCATTTAGTGTGCCTAGTCACTGGACTGGTAACTGCATGGACACAGCCTGCTGTTAGCTAGGGAGATCTTGATAAGCCACAGACATTTAGTAATGATTATGTAGGCCAACCAGACAGTAGCAGCTACAACCTTTTTGACAGGCAGTCTCAGACCAGACTGTAGGGAAACAACCACTTTTGAAACTGGTTATGGGTATAATGTGAGAGGAGGGGTAGGTAGAGGAGGAGATGGGACAGCATTTGGGTTTGTTGGAGGAGTACAAATGAAAAGCAGAAGGAAAGGTAGCTCTTAAATGTCTCAAAAATATATGAAAATGCACAACAGGATAGGAGTACTGACAGTACTATTAAGTAGGGATGAATGGGTTGAGTATGTTAGAAAAATGTTAGTGGGAAAGTGGGGGAAGAGATGGTGGTTAAGCAGAAGTTTGTAATGAGAGCATAAAACTTGATGACAATTAGTTTCTTTTTAATGAACACCTTTTTACCTAACAAAAAAGGAACACTGCTTCTCCAAGTTACTTTTTCGAGGCTGATGGACTGATCACATCATCTTTACCTTTCCACTACTTCTGTTATCTTCATGCTTAGTCACCTCTTGATCCAAGAAATTGGATTTTTTTTTATCTCTTCCTTGAATTGAACATGATTGCCTCCCATTCCCTAATTGCTGCATTATTCCAATGGGTTTAGCACTTCCCTTCATGTAATAATAGTAATAATAATGCATTATGCAAATACAAACTTTGTCTTTGCATAGTATACAGTGTGAGATTTACATGTTATAAAAATTGTTAAGCACGAAGAATGCTTGAACATTTCGGGCAGACTAATCCTAAGGCTTACAGACTATTTAAAAATAAAGAGATATGGAGTGGTAAATTTAAATTTTTCATTATTTTATATTAATACAAATAAGAGGTAGCCAAAAATTTGAGGTTTATAGTAGAGAGGTTGGAGAAATATGCAGAAGTACAGTGGACCCCCGCTATTTGAACACTCCAAAACTCACCCTTTTATGTAAGTTTATTATTGTAAGTGCTTTTATAAGTGTATTTTTAGGGGTCTGAAATGGACTAATCTAATTACATCATTCCTTATGGGAATAAATTCGTTTGGTAACAGCACTTGAACAGCATTCTGGAATGAGGGTGAGTTTTGGAGTGTTCGAATAGCGGAGGTCCACTGTATTACAATTAGTGCAAGTTACAATATTACAACAGTACAATGTAAAGTGTCTTAATATTTTAGATTGATTTAGTGGTCTCGAGTTAATAGGGATTTCTGAGTACAGTGGACCCTTGGTTTTCGAGTGTTCCAGAAATTGAGCAGTTCGGATTTCGAGCACTTTTTTTAGCGAAATTTCATTCTGGATTTCGAGCATCCGCTCGGAAATAGTGTATGAGACGCATCCACCCCGCCAACGACGCCACTTCCTTGCGCGTATCACACTTAGTCTGCATCTGTCTCTCGTTGAGTAAGGAATACTCTGCATATTCATCCGTTCATTTTGGTGCTTGTTTATTGATTGTGACTGTGAAATAAGCCACCATGGGGGCCAAAGAAAGTTCAGAGTGCCAGGCCTTCGGTAAAGAAAGTGATAAACACGATAGAATTCAAGAAAGAACTTGTGGGAAAATATGAGTAGAGAGTTTGGGAGAGAAAAAAAAGCCCTTTCCTTGATGTTCATGTCCACCGCTCAGTTACAGGTTTTGCGTTTTCCGTGTACCGCAAGCCTATGCACAGTGGCATGTACATTCACTACTTTTCTTATCATGCTTCCTCTGTCAAGAAAAGTGTTCTTATCTCCCTCTTTCTCCGTGCTCTCCACATTTGTGATTCTCAGTTCCTTGAAGTGGAAATTTCCACTCTTCATAATTCATTTTCCCGTCTTGGCTACCCTTCCCATTTCATTCTCTTCCTTCTCACGTGCTAAACAAACTTTTTTTTCTCTCCCAAACTCTCTACTCCTGGGAACTCTCCTGTCCTCTGTCTTCCCTACATTTCCGGTCTCTCTAGTCTCAACAGCTCTCTCCGTTCCTTAGACATCAAACTTACTTTATGCCAGACTAACACTCTTCGCACTAATCTTGTTCATACTTCTCCTCCCTCTATAGATGCTCTTGGTGTCTACTCTATTTCTTGTTCCTCCTGTCCTCTTCAGTACTTTGGTGAAACTGGCCGATCTCTTTCTGACAGACTTAGGGAGCACAAAAATAGTGTTAGGCTTGCCGACACTAATAATGCTCTTTTCTGTCATGTCAGAGATCACAGTCATCCTATTGATTGGTCTTCTGCTAAAACTGTTTACCCTATGTCCAACTTTCACAGTCGTCGTCTTGTTGAATCCTCCCTTATACACAACTTTCCTTGTATGAATCTGAGTCCTGGTTTTGTCTCTGTTGATGCTTTCCTTTCCCATTACATTGTTAAATGCTCCAAACTTCAGAACACCCGTGACTTAACCTGATGCTTTTTTTTCCCCCTTCTCCCTTCCTCTTTCCTCTTTCTTCTCTGTGTGTTCTTTCTTTTGCCTTGTTTATGTTGTTCATCATTATCTTTTACCCCTCTGTGTTCTTGCTCCTACCCTATGTGAGCCACTAGCTTCCTTGCAGTGCTCCTCTTCCTTAGTATTTGGCGGCGGCGGCGGCTGCGGCTGCGGCGGCGGCGGCTGCGGCGGCGGCGGCGGCTGCGGCGGCGGCGGCGCAGGCGGCGAGCGGCGGCAGCGCGGCGCGGCGCGGCGGCAGCAGCAGCAGCAGCGGCGGCAGCAGCAGCAGCAGCAGCGCAGCGGCGGCGGCGGCGGCGGCGGCGGCAGCTGCAGCGGCAGCAGCAGCAGCGGCAGCAGCAGCAGCGGCAGCAGCAGCAGCAGCGGCGCGCAGCGGCGCGCAGCAGCAGCAGCAGCAGCAGCAGCAGCAGCAGCAGCAGCAGCGCGGCAGCAGCGAGCGGCGGCGGCGCGGCGGCGGCGGCGGCGCGCGGCGGCGGCGGCGGCGGCGGCGGCGGCGGCGGCGGCGGCGGCGGCGGCGGCGGCGGCGGCGGCGGCGCGCGGCGGCGGCGGCGGCGGCGCGCGGCGGCGGCGGCGGCGGCGGCGGCGGCGGCGGCGGCGGCGGCGGCGGCGTCGTCGTCGTCGTCGTCGTCGTCGTCGTCGTCGTCGTCGTCGTCGTCGTCGTCGTCGTCGTCGTCGTCGTCGTCGTCGTCGTCGTCATTTATGAAACTTGATCGAAAACTAACGGAATTATGCTTTCGCAAAGTTAGCGATATCCATGATATTTACGCATCGGCGATTTCGCCCACTTTGAGCCCTATTTTCGGCAAATTCCAATGTTTCAGTCTACTAAAATTATAGCTATTTCGCTAGAACTCCATTTCTTCTATCGATTGAGTACAAGAAACCGCCTATTTACCAATTTCAACTACCCAAAATAGTGGTCAGAAAATGGCAATTTGGACAATTTCACACAAATTTCAAACTATGCCAATTTCAAAATAGGGTCCATAATAAACAAGGCAGACATTCCTGGCACTAAAATAACATCTTCTCTGTTCATTAGTCACGTCTCCAGGCCCCTCTTACATTACTTTTGCTTTCCATTTTGAATTTTTATTCTTGCAAAAAATACAAGATTTACTGTTATGTATACAACTGCATCATTGTAAAAATGGTATAAATAATATCAGCGCCCTTGTGCAAGAATATTAGACTCTCCAGTTGATGTGTACTGGACGCATGGTGTGATTTGTTTACTCTTGAACATCGGCCAAAATCGAACATTTTCGCTACTTTGCGCTCGGTTTCAAGGTACTTGTCATCGTGAAACCAGTCAAAATTATCTCTATTTCTGTAACATATCATCTATTCTATAAAATGAGACTAAGAAAATGAGAATACAAGCATAAATACCTTACGAAAATAGACTGCAAAGTCGCTGTTTTAAACCAAAAACACGGTCAGTTTTTTTTCCTCATTATGCACTGTGTGGTGCAAGAATTTTTTTTATACTGTGCACACTGACCGCACAGACCCATTCTATCACATCTAGGCCTATCAGCCTGTTTCTGCTTGATTTGAGGGCGCTAGAATTTAGGCGTACTAGTACGTCAATAACCCCAGGGTGTAAAACGTACTAGTACGACCAAAACCCCGAAAGGGTTAAATCCCAAAAAAAAAATTTTGCGATCGTTACTTACCGAGATATAGAAGCGTAAAGTTGACAAATAATGAGTCACGTTTGGCAACAGCGGCGAATGCGGCTCACCTGGTAAACTTTGGTTTACTTCCTTTCATAGGTTTTTTTCTTTTCACTATTTTATTTTTTTACGTAACTTATGTGGCCTGTGAGATCAAAGTAAGGTGCAATGTATATACAGTCAAGCAGATCAGCCGTGAGGGAGCTTTCTCCAAATACAACATCAATAATAAAAACATAAGGTGGGACCAAGTAAACCAAGTCCTAAATGATATAAACTGGGAAGATTGCCTAAGCATCACGGATCCCAACCTATGTCTAGAACAAATTAACTCTGTGGTACTTGAGGTTTGCTCAAGGCAAATTCCCTTAAGGAAAAGGAGAAGATGCAAACTAGAAAGAGAGAGGCGCTCCCTATACAGGCGAAGGCAAAGAATAACGGAGCGGCTACAGGAGGCCAATATCTCTGAAATACGTAGGGAGACACTAGTCAGAGAAATAGCAAACATCGAATTAAAACTTAAGGAATCTTACAGGAATCAAGAGACACGAGAAGAACTAAAAGCCATAAATGAAATTGAAAGAAACCCTAAGTATTTCTTTTCCTATGCAAAATCAAAGTCGAGAACAACAACCAGTATTGGGCCCCTACTTAAACGGGATGGGTCCTACACAGATGACAGCAAGGAAATGAGTGAGTTACTTAAATCCCAGTATGACTCAGTCTTTAGTGAGCCACTAACCAGACTGAAAATCGAAAACCTAAATGATTTTTTTATGAGAGTGCCACAGAACTTGACAGACGCATGCCTTTCTGACATCACCACGACGCCAGATGACTTCGAAAAGGCAATAAATGACATGCCCATGCACTCCGCTCCAGGCCCAGACTCATGGAACTCCATGTTCATCAAGAACTGCAAGAAGCCCCTATCACATGCTTTTAACATCCTATGGAGAGGGAGCATGGACACTGGGATCGTCCCGCAGCTACTAAAAACAACAGACATAGCCCCGCTCCACAAAGGGGGCAGTAAAGCAATAGCAAAGAACTACAGACCAATTGCGCTAACGTCCCATATCATAAAAATCTTTGAAAGGGTTCTAAGAAGCAAAATCGCCACCCATCTTGATACCCATCAATTGCATAACCCAGGACAGCATGGGTTTAGAGCAGGCCGCTCCTGTCTGTCCCAACTACTGGACCACTACGACAAGGTCCTGGATGCTCTAGAAGATAAACAGAATACAGATGTTATATACACAGATTTTGCAAAAGCCTTTGACAAGTGTGACCATGGTGTAATAGCACACAAAATGCGTGATAAAGGAATAACAGGAAAAGTTGGTAGATGGATCTATAATTTCCTAACATGTAGAACACAAAGAGTAGTAGTCAACAGAGTAAAGTCTGAGGCAGCTACTGTGAAAAGCTCTGTTCCACAAGGCACAGTACTTGCTTCCATCCTATTCCTCATCCTCATATCAGACATTGACAGGGATATAAGCCACAGTGCTGTGTCTTCCTTTGCAGATGACACCCGAATCTGAATGACAGTGTCCACCGTTGAAGACACTGCAAGACTCCAAGCAGACATAAACCAAATCTTTAAATGGGCTGCAGAAAACAATATGAAGTTCAATGATGAGAAATTTCAATTACTCAGATACGGAAAACGTGAAGAAATTAAAATCTCATCGGAGTACAAAACTAATTCCAACCACACAATAGAGCGAAAACTAATGTCAAAGACCTGGGAGTGATCATGTCAGAGGATCTCACCTTCAAGGACCATAACAATGTAGCAATTGCATCTGCTCGAAAATGACAGGATGGATAATGAGAACCTTCAAAACCAGGGATGCCAAGCCCATGTTGACACTTTACAGATCGCTTGTTCTATCTAGGCTGGAATATTGCTGCACACTAACTGCACCTTTCAAGGCGGGTGAAATTGCTGACCTTGAAAATGTGCAGAGAACCTTCACCGCACGCATAAGTGCGATAAACCACCTCAACTACTGGGAACGCTTGAAGTTCCTAAACCTGTACTCTCTAGAACGCAGGCGGGAGAGATACATTATTATATACACATGGAAAATTCTCGAGGGCTTAGTACCAAACTTGCACACAAAAATCACTCCCTACAAAAGCAAAAGACTCGGCAGGCGATGTAGCGTCCCCCCAATGAGGAGCAGGGGTGCCACTAGCACGTTGAGGGACAACACAATAAGTGTCAGGGGCCCAAGATTGTTCAACTGCCTCCCAGCATACATCAGGGGGATTACCAACAAACCCCTGGCTGTCTTCAAGCAGGCACTGGACAGGCACCTCAAGTCGGTACCTGATCAGCCGGGCTGTGGTTCGTACGTTGGACTGCATGCGGCCAGCAGTAACAGCCTGGTTGATCAGGCTCTGGTCTAACAGGAGGCCTGGTCACAGACCGGGCCGCGGGGGCGTTGACCCCTGGAATTCTCTCCAGGTAGATTCCAGGATACCTCGGTTAACGATATTAATGTGTCAGAGAGGGCGTATCTGTAACTGAATCAATCGTTATCCGAATCAATTTTCCCCATAAGAAATAATGGAAATAAAATTAATCCGTTCCATACTTCCAAAAGTAGTAAAATAAAATATTTTTTAGAACTTTTTGACATTAAATAATACACAATTTAATGAACATTAAAGAAATACATGTAAATATAGTACAATAACATGTCACTTACATTTATTGAAGAGTTGTTGATGTGTGGAGGACGGGAGGAGGGGAAAGGATGGAGTATAGTATGATAGTGTTTGGAAGGGGAATCCCCTTCCATTAACACTGCAGGTGGCAAGTTCTTTTCTGGGGTTACTGGCCTTTTTCTTTGAATGCTACACTCCCTGCATGAATGCTACACTCCCTGCATGAATGCTACACTCCCTACATGCCTGCTACACTCCCTGCATGCCTGCTACACTCCCTGCATGCCTGCTACACTCCCTGCATGCCTGCTACACTCCCTGCATGCCTGCTACACTCCCTGCATGCCTGCTTCACTCCCTGCGTGCCTGCTACACTCCCTGCATGCCTGCTTCACTCCCTGCGTGCCTGCTACACTCCCTGCATGCCTGCTACACTCCCTGCATGCCTGCTACACTCCCTGCATGAATGCTTCACTCCCTGCTACACTCTTTACCACAGGCTTGGCACTAGGAGCTTTCTTGGGCCCCATGGTGGCTTATTTAGCAGTTTCAAGCACTAAAAACAGTGGAATAATGACAATATACTGGTATGAATGCGTGGGTGGAGTGGGTGATGGTCGCTCTCGCTTGTAAACAATAGCACACTGACGCTCCCTGGAGTGCCCGCACAGCTGGGCGCCACGCGGACGCGTCCGGGACGAATATCGTAAACCGAAGCAATCATCGTAAACCGAGCCAATATTATGACGTAAAAATGTATCGCTAACCGAATTTATCGTTATCAGACGCCATCGTTAACCGAGGTATGACTGTACAGTGGTCCCCCGCCTAACGAGCAAAATTCATTCCAGAAGCCTGCTCAAGTGCCATTACCGAACGAATTTACTTCCTTAAGAAATAATGTCACGTAGGTTAGTCTATTTCAGGCCCCCAAAAATACACTTCCACAAGCACTTACAATATTATGCTTACATAATTGTATGATTTCCGGGGTGCTCGTTAGGCGAGGGACCACTGTACAGTGGACCCCGAGTTACGAGCACCTCTGAAATCGTACAACTATGTAAGTATAATATTGTAAGTGTTTTTGTAAGTGTATTTTTGGGGTCTGAAATGGACTAACCTACTTGACATTATTCCTTAAGGGAGAAAATTCGTTTGGTAATGGCACTTGAGCAGGCTTCTGGAATGAATTATGCTCGTTACTCGGGGGTCCACTGTATATACACTTGTTGTATGCCACAATAATCGCACAAACATTAGTATCATATTGTTTACAAAACTTGTTTACACCAACCAACAATAAAAAAATTGTTTATTACTATTGTTTTATAATATACAGTGGTACCTCGACTTACGATGGTCCCCAAACACACCCTTTTATGTAAGTTTATTTTTTTAAATGCTTTTGTAAGTGTACTTTTAGGGGTCTAAACAGACTAGTCTATTTTACATTATTTCTTAAGGAGATAAATTCGTTTGGTAATGGCACTTGAACAGCATTCTGGAATGAAAAAATATCGTAAGTCGAGGTACCACTGTATGTATACAGTGGACCCCCGAGTTACGTACACCCCGGAAATCGTACAATTATGTAAGTATAATATTGTAAGTGCTTGTGGAAGTGTATTTTTGGGGTCTGAAATAGACTAACCTAAGTGACAATATTTCTTAAGGGAGTAAATTCGTTCGGTAATGGCACTTGAGCAGGATTCTGGAATTAAGTTTTTACGATACTCGGGGGTCCACTGTATATACACATATATAATGACTGGACACTTTCCATCAACTGCAATTAGCACTTCAAAGCTCCAAGCTGTGCGTGTGTGTGTACTCACCTAATTGTACTCACCTAATTGTGGTTGCAGGGGTCGAGACTCAGCTCCTGGCCCCGCCTCTTCGCTGTCTGCTACTGGGTCTCTGCTCTCCCTGCTCCATGAGCTTTATCATACCTTGTCTTAAAACTATGTATGGTTCCTGCCTCCACTATATCTTTCTCTAGACTATTCCACTTCCTGACTACTCTGTGGCTGAAGAAATGCTTCCTAACATCCCTTTGACTCATCTGAGTCTTCAGCTTCCAGTTGTGTCCCCTTGTTTCCGTGTTCCCTCTCTGGAACATCCTGTCACTGTCTACCTTGTCAATTCCCCGCAGTATTTTGTATGTCATTATCATGTCTCCTCTGACCCTTCTTTCTTCCAGTGTTGTTAGTCCTATTTCCCTCAACCTTTCTTCATAAGACAGACCCCTGAGTTGTGGAACTAACCTTGTCGCAAACCTTTGCACTTTCTCTAGTTTCTTTACGTGCTTGACCAGGTGTGGGTTCCAGACTGGTGCTGCATATTCTAGTATGGGCCTGACGTACACGGTATACAGTGTCTTGAACGATTCCTTGTTAAGGTAACGGAACGCTAATCTTAGGTTTGCCAGTCGCCCATATGCTGCCGCAGTTATCTGGTTGATGTGTGCCTCTGGAGACGTGCTTGGCGTTATACTCACTCCAAGGTCTTTCTCCTTTGCCGAGGTTTGTAGCCTTTGTCCGCCTAGCTTGTACTCTGAAAGCGGTCTTCTTTGCCCTTCTCCGATACTCATGACTTTGTATTTGGAGGGATTGAATTCGAGAAGCCAGTTGCTAGACCAGATGTCGAGCTTGTCCAGGTCTGTTTGTAGCCCTGCCTGGTCCTCTTCCGATGTGATTCTCCTCATTATTTTCACATCATCCGCGAATAGAGACACTTCTGAGTCTATCCCATCCGTCATGTCATTTACATATACCAGGAATAACACTGGTCCTAGGACTGACCCCTGCGGTACACCGCTCGTCACAGGCGCCCACTGTGATACCTCACCATGCACCATGACCCGTTGTTGCCTCCCTTTGAGGTATTCCCTGATCCATTCCAGTGCCCTTCCTGTTATACCTGCTTGTTCTTCCAACTTCTTTACTAATCTCATGTGAGGAAATGTGTCGAAGGCCTTCCTGCAGTCCAGGAAAATGCAATCAACCCACCCTTCTCTCTCCTACCTTACCTCTGTTACTTTATCATAGAACTCTAGGAGGTTTGTTACACAGGATTTGCCTTCCCGGAATCCGTGCTGTCTGGTGTTTATTATCCTGTTCAGCTCAAGGTGTTCCACCATTCTTTTCCTGATGATTTTCTCCAGGACTTTGCACACTATATACGTAAGTGACACCAGTCTATAGTTTAGTGCCTCTTTTCTGTCTCCTTTTTTAAAAATGGGGACTACGTTGGCCTTCTTCCATACCTCAGTTAGCTGCCCAGTTTCAAGGGATGTGTTGAATATTATGGTAAGTGGCACACTCAGTACCTGAGCTCCTTCCCGAAGAACCCACGGGAAGATATTGTCCGGACCCATCACCTTTGAGGTATCGAGGTCACTGAGTAACTGCTTCACTTCCTCCTCAGTTGTGTGTATGCCCTCTAGCACTTGGTACATCCCTTGTTGGTGACGAACCCCGTTCTGTCTACCCAGCTGCCTTCCTTCCTCAATTGTGAATACTTCCTTAAACCTCAAGTTGAGCTCCTCACATACCTCATGATCATTACTTGTGAGTTCCCCATCTTCTCTCCTCAGCCTTATCACCTGGTCCTTGACTGTTGTCTTCCTTCTGATGTGACTGTACATCAGTTTCGGGTCGGACTTAACTTTCGATGCTATGTCATTTTCGTACTGTTTCTGGGCCTCCCTCCGTACTTGTTCATGTTCGTTTCTAGCTCTTCTACTAATCTCTTTGTTTACTTGGGTTCTTTGCCTTCTGTACCGTTTCCATTCTCTGATACTGAGTCTTTGCCTCCCTGCACCTTTGGGTAAACCAGGGGCTCTTTCTGGCCTTCCCATTTAATCCTTTGCCTCTGGGTATAAACCGTTCCTCTGCCTCCTTGCACTTTGCCCCGACGTATTCCATCATTTCATTTATTGTCAGTCCTTCCATTTCCCTTTCCCACTGAACGTCCTGCAGGAAATTCTGCCCATGTAGTTTCCTCTTTTAAAGCTTTTGGCATGTACATCTCATTAATAACTAAGTCATAACTATATAATTACTATGTATTACTGTATCTACCATATATAATTGTACAATGTCTAAATAAAGTATTATTATTATTATTATTATTATTATTAAAGTCTGGTTTGTCTCTATCGGTACTGTTTTCCCTCTCCACCTGTAGCTCTACAATGTACTCAAAGCTCAGCACCATATGGTCACTGGCTCCCAGGGGGCTCTCGTGCATTATGTCTTCAATATCTGAGCTGTTCAGGGTGAATACAAGGTCCAGTCTTGCTGGTTCATCATCTCCTCTCTCTCTGGTCGTGTCCCTGACATGTTGGTGCATCAGGTTTTCCAGTACCACGTCCATCATCTTGGCTCTCCAAGTTTCTGGGCCCCCACGTGGTTCATGGTTCTCCCAGTCGATCTCCCTGTGGTTGAAATCTCCCATGACCAGTAGCTTCGCTCTGCTCATGTGTGCTTTTCTTGCCACCTCCGCCAGGGTGTCCACCATCGCTCTGTTGTTCTCATCGTATTCTTCTCCTGGCCTCCTGCAGTTCTGTGGTGGGTTATACATCACTGCAATGACTATCTTATGCTCCCCAGACTGGATGATACCTACTATGAAGTCCCGTTCTCTACCCACCTCCATTCCTACCATTTCCTCAAATCTCCAACGGTGCCTTACAAGCAGTGCGACCTCTTCTCCCCCCCCTGCTGCTCCTATCTTTCCTCAGGATCTGATATCCCTGTGGGAAGATTGCATCTGTTACTGTCTCATTTAGTTTAGTTTCTGTGACCGCTATGATGTCTGGGGATGTCTCATCTATTCTTTCATTCCACTCTTCATACTTATTCGTAATTCCATCCGCATTTGTGTACTAAACCTTCAACCTTGTTTCCAATACTGTGGCCCTGGGGAGATCTTGGTGGGTTGGGGGTGTGGGCAGGGTGCCCACAGGGTTGCAGCATGGGTGGGGGGATTGTATGGTTGGGGTATGGGCTGGTGGGGTGCAGTTTGAGGTGGGGGTGGGGGTAACTGTGACGGTGGGTTTTCATTTGCTAGGGTGGGGACAGGGGGCCTGATAAGTGGGTGTGGTGCTAGAGTGTATGGTTGTCGTGGGTTGTTTGTGATTTGAGGCCCGCTGAGGGTACTTCCAGTGTGTGTGTTTGTCCTGCTTGGGCTTTGTGTCCTCCGTATCTCGCTGTCTCCCCTCCCTCCTCTCTTCTCCTTCTTATCTTCTCCCTCTGGGCCTCCCTTTCTTCCTGCGTTCTGTCCCGATCTAGGTATACATTCTGGTACCCCTGGTTCGTCCTCAGCCGAGCTTTCTCTTGCAGGATCATGGTGCGGGCTGATTCTGCCTTGAATATTATCTTGAGGGGTCGATTTCTTCCCTTTGTGTACCACCCGATTCTCCGAAAATTTGTCACTTGGGATGAGTCTCCCCCTATTGCTAGCATGATACCATCGATCTTTTCTTTCTCCTCCTGTTTCCTTCTGTCGTGGGTGTCCCCTTCGACTTCCTTCAGGCCATAGATAAAGATCGACTTCTCCCTTTCCTCCTCCCACTGTGTCTCCCATTGCCTTGTCAAAGGTGCATTAGCCTCTCCCGGTGCTGTCATGGTTGTATTCCCCGTGTTCCTTTGTGTGTCCGGTCTGCTCATACGTCCCTGTCCGCTGCAGTGTGTTGTTGGGGTCTCCGTGTTTAGCGTGTCTGCTGCTTTGTCTACCCTCTCATGTGTTGTTTCTGTGCTCTCATTCGTTGTTCCTGTGTGTGTGTGTGTGTGTGTGTGTGTGGACATCTAAATTTGCTGAGTCAGGGTAAGGCAGCTGTCAAAATGACATATTATACCATTACTCACCACCCTCACTGCCTGTCAACCTGTCAACACAAAAGGGGACCCATGTCTTCTTCCCCACAACCTCCTTCCTTTCCTTCATACCTACCTTCCTAGCTTCCTTTCTTCCTTCATTCCTTCCTTTCTTTATACCTTCCTTTCTTACATATTTCCTTCCTTTCTTCCTTCATTCCTTCCTTTATTTCTTCCTTCCTTTCTCTTTCTTTCTTTCTTAATTCCTTCCTTCTTCTTTCCTTCCTTCCTCTGATCTTTTTTCCTTCCTTCTTCCTTTCCTCCTTCCTTACTTCTTCTTTCCTTCCTTCCTCTCATCTTTTTTCCTTCCTTCCTTCCTCTCATCTTTTTCCTTCCTTCCTTCCTCTCATCTCTTCTTTCCTTCCTTCCTTCTGGTATCCTGGGCATTTCTTTTGGTCACAAACTCCTCAAAACAATGAAATTTATCTTCAGAGACACTTCCATCTGTGTTAGAGCTATCATTGAGGAAGAGAAGAGTCCCAAATGCGCCAAGGAGTCAGATAATTCTTACCGCTAGGCATGCTGAACAAGGACTACTGAAGTGGCATTCCCACAATGCACCACTGGCTGCCCGATTTTTTTTTATACTGCGCACACTGACCACACAGACCCATTCTCTCACATGTAGGCCTACCAGCTTTCTCCTGCTTGATTTGAGGCTGCTAGAATTTATGCGTCTAAATATGTCCGAAACATTGGCTCGTAAGACGTATATACGTATATGACCGAAACAGTCAAAGGGTTAATTCGGTTTTCGAGCATTTCGGATTTAGAGCAACTTTCTGGAATGGATTAAGCTCGAAAACCGAGGGTACACTGTAGTTTCAAACTGGTTGGATGATTACTGGCATAGTATAGTGTTGGTTTAGTTAAGTTTGGGAGATGAGATTATTTGCAGGCAGGAACCTTTTGCTGGTTCTGGCAATGAATTCCAGATCTTAGGGCCCTTTGTGCATTGCATTTTTGTATAGGGTGAGAAGGACTCGAGGGATGTTGAAGAGAGTTTTGTGCCTTGTGTTGTGCTTGCGCATTTTGTTGTAGTTATCAAGAAGTTTGAGAGGAGGGTTTATATTGGAGTTTAATGTCCTATAAATTTAGTATGCACAATAATATGAGTGCATATTATGAAGGGATTCAGGAAAACTGGTTAGCCAGACTTGAATCCTGGAGGTGGGAAGTACAGTGCCTGCACTTTAAAGGAGGGGTTTGGGATATTGGCTGTTTGGAGTGACATCTAAACTGTCATATCTGGGCACCTCTGCAAAGGCAGTGATTATGTGTGAATGATGGTGAAAGTGTTTTCTTTCTTTTTTGGGTCACCCTGCCTCGGTGGAAGACAGCTAGCATGTTGGAAAAAAAAAAATGTATGTTAAGTAGGTTCAAACTCTTGAAGAGCAGAGGGGTGTGTTGTCTGGTGCAGGAATTGATCATCCGTACAGCAACTTTTTGTTGGGTTATTAATGGTTTAAGGTGATTGGTTCTGGTAGATTCCCAAGCATAAATACCATAGGTGAGGTAAGGGTAGATTAGAGAGTGGTATAATGTAAGTAGTGCCGTTTGGGATACATAGTACCATATCTTGGAAAGGATGCTTACTGTTTTCGACACCTTCTTGGCTATATGTTAGATGTTGGTCTGAAATTTAAGGTTACAGTTAAGATGTAGTCCTAAAAATTTGCTGTGTCTTGTGATGGGGGAACCATTAATTAATATGTTGGATATTTAAAGCTGTTTCCAAACAGAATGAAGTAGGTTTTGTCTATATTGAGAATGAGTTTGTTGGTCATCATCCACATAGATATTGCCCTGTGGCACTCCAATGACTACAGGCTGAATAGTTGAGGTTATACCGTTTGTGGAGACGTCTTGGTGTCTATTGCTAAGATAAGATTTTTGGTATTCAAGGGTATATCCTTGGACTCTGTAATGTTCTAAGGAGGTGTAGTCTTTAGCCTGAGTATATAAGGCTGGGATTTTGCTTGCTAGTTTTGATCCAATAGTAGAGAAGAAAACATTAAGTTTGATGGCAGTGTCTGTAGGCTGGATGTGTGGTTCATCTGGTTTAAGTTTATATGGTGCCCTGTAGCCTGGTGGCAAAAGCTCCTGCTTCACACAGTGAGGGTCTGGGTTTGATTCCTGGCAAAGGGGTGGAAACATCGGATGTGTTTCCTTACACCGGTTGTCTATGTTCACCCATCAGTAAAATGGGTACCTGGGAGTTAGTCGACTGGTGTGGGTTGCATCCCATGACAAAACTGACCTAATTTGCCCGAAATGCTTTGAATAACAAGGGGGCTTTCTATATACAGTGGTACCTCGGTTAACGATGGTCCCCAAACTCGCCCTTTTATGTAAGTTTATTTTTTTAAATGCTTTTGTAAGTGTATTTTTGGGGATCTAAAAGGACTAACCTATTTTACATTATTCCTTATGGGGATAAATTCGTTTGGTAATGGCACTTGAACAGCATTCTGGAACGAAAAAATATTGTTAACCGAGGTACCACTGTAGTAGTATGTCATTGATGTCAGCTAGGCCTGTATACCTTGTACATGTACTTGTAATAAGTAAAGATATTATTATTATTATATTATTATTAGTTTTCTGGAGCTTAGGATTTCAGAGAGGTTTTCCAGGTCTTTTTCATATCCCTTTTATTTCATTAAATCTACTTGCATAATACAGTTGTTTAGACTTCCAAATTAGATTAGGAAGTATTGACATGCATAGTTTTGTCTGTTCTTTTGTTATTAAACCCAGTCAGAACTGTTTTTCATATTGCTGCTTTTTATCAATGGATTTGAGGATACTGTTTGTAAGCCATGGGCTGTTAGGTCTCTTAGTTGTGATCTGCTTAGTTTTAATTGAACAATGCCTGTTATAGAGATTTTTGGGTATTATGAAGAAAATTTTTGCATGTTCATCAGTATTGTGGTTGTCAACTAGTGCTCTGTGGAGTAGTGGTCTGTTGTGTTATCTGTGATTATTCCTGCTTTTAGTGGAGATGTAGTATTGGTCCAGATATGGTCAAGTAATGAGGTACTTGTCTCAGAGATTCTTGTTGTCTTAGTTATAGATGGTAGTAGCAAGCAGTTGTTCATAGTGTTTATGAAGTCAGCTACTTGAGGGTCAACTGCTTGGATGTTTATGTTGAAGTCACAAACAAGTATCAGGTGGTGTTTATTCAACTCTGAATCAGTTATATTGTTTTTTAGGTTATGAGTGAATGTGCAAGAATTTGCGTGAGGTAACCTGTAGATTGCTCCAATTGTAATAGGATTTTTTAGTTTTTTTAGACGAGAATTTTGCAAATATAAATTCACCATTTTCATCCCTGGTGCAAGTAGATTTAGTACATTATAATTCATCAGAGGAGTAGAGAGCAGTGCCACCTCTTAGTTGATCAGGCCTACAGTTAGTTATATATGGCTGTGTAACCAGGTAAAGCAAAGATGTCTGTTAAGTCATGTTTGAGCCAGGTTTTGGTAAGAATAATGATAGATATGCTAGCAGTCAGTGAAATAAGCAGTGCTAAGAGGTCTTCATAGTGTTTGCTCAGTGATCTAACATTATAATTGAATACTGTTATGTTCTTGGTGACACTGAGTAAGTTTTAGCCTGACTTACAGTGCAATATTGGCAATTATTTTGAGGATTGTTATTACCGTTTGACACGAGATTAATATCAGGATTGATATTTGCATTCATAAGACAATGAAGGATTTAAGTATGTTCTAGTAATAGGTAAATAGATAATATAGTTGTAATTATTATTATGAAAGCTATAATTACTAAAAAGGATGATTATATGCAAATTATTAATGATTGTTGAGTATAATACACTATTCAAATTCAAATTCTTTATTTCTAGTAATATACAAAGTGGGGTGTACTATAATTATACATTTTATGAAGTAGATATTACAAGATGACCAATAATATGCCTGGGTATGCCTAGGCTTTTCAGGCAGTCTTATGATAGGTCTTACTCAATAGTGACACAATGATTATACTGATAGTAAGGTTAGGTAATTGTAGTGATTAACTAGGTTTACAAAATTGAGGTACTTAAATTTAAACATTTAAGAATTTAACAATTAGTTTATATATTAATGGTAAAGGTGATGTATTGGCATAATACCGTTTCTATATTGGAGTGTCTTAGGCAAACTTATGACTAGCTTAAGAATTATGAAGCAATAGTTGTATTAGAATTTTGGTTAGTCATGTGCAAATTAAGGGGAATCACAGATATCAATAAGTGTATTTTGTTGTGGATATGTGCAAGATAAAGTAGTTTTCATGTGGTTAGCTACCGGTTGGGTGCGTAAGTGAGATAAGATGTTTTTTAACAGTGCTTTTGAAAATGGAGGTTGTGTCTGCAGTTCTAGAGTTTTCAGGCAAGGAGTTCCAGATTTTTGGCCCTTTTATGCACATTGAATTTTTGTATAGATTTAGTCGGACACTGGGAATGTCAGAGATGTTTATGTCTATGGGTCCTGTCACAACTGTCAAGAAAGTGTTTTAGCTCAGGGTTAAAGTTGGAGTTTATGGTTCTATAAATGTAGATAGCAGAGTAGTAAGTATGGATGTTCTGAACAGTGGGTAGGTTTAGGTCTTTGAAGAGTGGGGGGGGTGTGCTGTCTAGCGTTGGATTGCGTGATAATTCTTACTGCGGCTTTTTGTTGGGTTATTATTGGCTTTAGGTGGGTAATTGATGTTGATCCCCATGCACAAATGGCATATGTGAGGTAGGGATAGATGAGTGAGTAGTATAGTGTGAGTAGGGCTGATTGTGGTACATAATACCGTATCTTAGAGAGGATCCCCACAGTTTTGGACACTTTCTTTATGTGTTGGATATGGGTGCTGAATTTCAGGCTGCTGTCAAGGTGAAGGCCCAGGAACTTGCCCTCATTATGTTTAGCAATAGGTGTAGTGTTGATCTTAATGTTTAATTGTGGATCACCTGCTCTGTTGCCAAACATAATATAGAAGGTCTTATCAGTGTTGAGTGTAAGTTTATTGGCTGTCATCCATGTTGATATTTTTATTAATTCGTCATTAACAATGGTATTAAGCGTGGCAAGATTTGTGGGAGATGAATTAAATTATATACCACTTTAGCAAGTAGTAACAAATGGCAATAGGAAACAATAGTAAATATACCATGTAAAAAGAATAATCATAGAATGGTTGCAATGTTAATCAAGTACAGTGGTACCTCGAGTTACGATATTTTTTCGTTCGAGAATGCTGTTCAAGTGCCATTACCAAACAAATTTATCCCCATAAGGAATAATGTAAAATAGACTAGTCCTTTTACACCCCCAAAAATATACTTACAAAAGCATTTAAAAAAATAAACTTACATAAAAGGGCGATTTTGGGGACCATCGTTACTCGAGGTACCACTGTACTAGGTAGGATGATGTACTATGACTGGTAAACAGTATAGAATGAGAATAGGGTGGCCTTCACTTAGAAATTTGTAGGCAGGTTGTGATATATAAAATAGTAAATTCTAACAAGTATAATAGCACAGAAATTGCACGATAATGAGGTAGTTACATTGCACTAAACATGGGGTACTGTAACAAGGACTATAGATTAATTAGTCTCAGTAAGGTTGACATCTCTAAGGAAACTAGATAGTTCATGTTCATTTGTGATTGTATACATATGGCCTACAGCTGTTTTACTCACTGATTTTATCTCGTGTGAAACACTGGTGAATTTTGTCACTATGTTCTCATTTGAGCTTTCTTAATCTATACAAAAGATTGTGATGTTTTCTAGTAAGGCACTCATTAACATACGCTGTACCCTTCTTTATGGATGTACTGATCAGGTTTTTTTTTGTCATATGAATGTAGTCTAAGCATAACTCTTGTTATTTAACCCTGGTTTCCTAGCACACGGGCCTCCTTGATTTTATCATTGGAAGAAATACATAAGGAAACCTGCAGAGAAAAAAAAGTAGTTATAAAAAAAAAGACATGAACAATGTCATTTTCTTTCGAAAATGGAGATATGACAATGGAGCCATTTTGGATAAATGTATGTGAATTTAACTTTTGTAAGAATGCAATTTTTCTTTTACCATTTAAAATGTAAAATATAACATTCATTTCAACAGTTAAAAGCTTGATTTTGTTTACCTACTCACAGCTATGAACTCGTAAGTGATGAGTCAGAACATACAGTCGAGTTACTTACTGAACGACAAAACTTCACCCTGCGTGTGGATGGTGGCATTGCACGTTCCGTTGTCAATGCTGGTGATCGGGAATATCTGGAAGTAGACACCCCAATGTTCTTGGGTGGTGTTCCACCAGATGTTGCCAGACATGCTCACTCTCATTGGCACCTCAGAAATTCTACAAGCTTCAGAGGTAAGCCATAATTTTTGGTGATTATAGTGTGAATTCTTGTGATTCTGAAAGATATGGGGATAAGAGGAAAATAGAGAACGTAAGGAAATAGTTTCATAAGAGTATAAGAAAAAAACGTGCAGTCTAGAAGAGCATGAATGTACACTGGCATAATGCTGACAGGTATGAATATGAAGATGCAATATGTAGAAGCTTCTTCTTTCAGAACAGTCAAAATGTCATGGAAAAGCCTATTTTGTTTTGCTTGTTTTTGACCAGAAAAATATATTTAGCTAGGGCTTCCTGAAGTCATTATCTGTTATGCAAGAAGAGAGATCCCAGGAGAAACAAGGGAAAATAAAGAAAATATTTGGGTAAAGGTAAATAGCTTTTTAATGTGCAAACAACTCAAATTTACAATTACATTTACAGGCTGCATGAGTCGTGTGGAGATTAATGGTCGGTTACAAGATCTGGCTGAGAGTGAAAAGCAGAATAAAGTAATACCCGGATGTGGTGACTCAGAGCAGAGAGACCAAGGTGCCATCAGACCCATTGAACAAAGTGCTCCACTTACCAGAGTTTCCAAACCAAAGAAAATAAGAGGTAGGTATTGTAAAGCTTATAAGTTTTATATAAAAATATATTCATATAAAATGTATACACATTTGTTCAATCACTATTTTGCCAGAAGTGTGCTCATATCAAACACATTATCCTCTGACTGCAACATCCCCACCCCTCCTTCAGAGTGCTGGCACTTCCATTTCCACCTCCAGGACTCAAGTCGGCTAACCAGTTTTCATTATCTCTTAATGGATGTTACTTTCATCATTCTCCAACAGCACATCCATTAAAAACCACTTATCCCCATTCACTTTAACATATCCATAAAATCCTGCTGGATGTTCAAGTATATAGCACTCAAAACCTCCTTTAGACCCCTCCATCCAACCTTTTCTGGGACAACCCTTACCCCTCTTTCCCTCCACTCAAGATTTATATAACCTCCTAGTCATCTCATTATGCTTTGCTCTCTAAAAGTCCAAACCACCTCAACAGCCTATTCTCAACCTTCTGAATAATACTCTTAGTAACCTCACACCTAATCTTCAAGCTCCAAATTCTCTTCAGAGTATTCACACAAAACATTGCCCTCAAAAATGACATCACCACTGCCTCAAGCCCCCTCCTCACTGCAGTGTTTCAAACTAATGTTTCACACCCATATAACAGTGTTAGTACCTCTATACTCTGGTGCATTTCCCTTTTTGCCTCTTTTAAGTGAAAACCTAGAAAGCGTAAGACAGTTCCTAAGGAGCTTGCCAGATATATACAGTGGACCCCCGGTGTTCGTCCATTTTTCGTAACAGAATGCTGTTCAAGTGCCATTACCAACCAAATTTATTCCCTTAAGAAATAATGTAAAGTAGACTAGTCCTTTTAGACCCCCAAAACTACACTTATAAAAGCATTTAATAAAATACACTTAAATAAAAGGGCGTGTTTTGAGCAGGACGAACACCGGGGGTCCACTGTACAAGAGTGGAAAACAAATGGTAAGGAACAAGTAAAGGAGGAAAGCGAAAATAAAGGTAAAAACCAAGCAGTTGAGATAAGAGCGGAAAATGTCATTCAGAGCAAGTCAGAAAATAAGAAAACATGATGGAAATAAATGGTATAAAATACCGACACAATGGAAAAATAAACACATAAGCAGTATAATGTGATCCTTTATTGACAATGTTTCACCCACGCAGTGGGCTTTATTGAGTCACAGACAGATCTACCTGGAATAAGAGTAACATGAGTATTTATAAGATTTAGTCAGGTGGAGAATGCTGGGTCAGGTGGAGAATGCTGCATGTGACAGTCTTCAAAGTAGTGTGATAGTTTAAAACCTTGTGTGACTTAAAGGACCTGCACTGTTCCATTCTTGAGTTCTATGTGGGATAGCGATGAAGTTTCTTGGCAATAGGTTCAGCTATGTTGTAGAAGCCATTGTTCTGGTTGAAGTTGTTGGATATGCAGATAAGTGATGATTCTAGGATTCTTCGGTATTGAGTGTTGTCTTCTCTGGCGATGAGTCTTGCGTTTCTGTAGTTGATTAAATGGTTGTGTGAATTTCGGTGTTGAACACAGGCATTCCTTGAGTCGTCAGATTTGCCTGCGTACTGGTGTTCTGAAATGCGTGTTTGGAACGCTTGTGACTCGGTAACGGTTGTAAGCTACTAATACAGTACTATAACTGAACTTCTTGACATGATGGTTTCAAAATGGAGGGCAGATATTATACAAGAGAGGCCTGGGAATATGATTAATGAACAGAGAAGAGGTTGCTTTAGTGTCTGGAATGCCTACAGTGTTTATTTTGGAATCTTTTTTAAATTGGAATTTGTTGAAGTCTGTGCACTTTATAGGGTAGTTCTGATAGTTGAATAGGCAGTTTCTTGCATTCAGTCAATAGAATGAAAGGCATAGTAGCAAAATAGCTGTGTTGAGTTGAAATGAGTAATGAAATTGGCATAAAATAGGATGCAGCAGGAGAATTCACCAATTTAATAAACATTGTTCCCAGACTACCAACTTTGCAAATGCATAACTCCATATGTTTACCATCAGTTTTGCATTTTTGGTGTCATTGTCTTCAGAAAAGATTCTCTACCATTTCAAAAAATATATATACATACTATATATATTTTTTTTTAAAATTCTGACACAGTCAGCATTTTTAACTTGGGGAATCATGGTTAAAACAATATATAGAGAGACATGGCCTTTGAAATTGGTCATGATCAAAAAGGAGATGGAAATATCCCTAAAACAATTCCTTATCTTTAATAATAGATTTTTTTCTTAGGAGAAAATGATGCTTGTGCTGAACACCAGTGTGAAAATGGTCAGTGCCGTGCCCGTCAGCATAATGGTGGTTATCGATGTAGGTGCAAGAAAGGATGGAGTGGCAAGTTCTGTGACAAAGGTAACACAACTGCATCATATTTGTAGTCACAAAACGTGAAAGTTAATATAAATGATAAATTATTCAGTATCATACCCAAGAAAAGATAATCACAAAAAGAATATCAAATGTGCAAGATAGCCACAGTGAAAAACATACTTGAAAGGTCCAATATTTTTGGAGATCTCCCTGCAAACAAAAGTGTCTAGAGAACCTTTTGACTTTTCAGTGTGGTTATTCTGTAGTGTATACAATACATGTCAAGCTCCTTCAGAGAAGTAAATGGCCTTTGTCCTTAAACATAACTTTACTTTATAACTTTTATCTTATTGTATCCTTCTATGCAATGTAATGGTTTCATTAACCATTATGTATGTATTTAACATACATTATTTTTCTTTTTTTTTCCTTTTATCTTAATTGGTACTTTGGTTGATACCTACAGCAGCCACTTTATTTCAAAGTGACTGGAACAGAAGCATATTGAAGCAAGCCATTAGTTGTGCTTTGTAAATGCCTATGCAGGCAAATGTCTCAGTGACCATTAGTGTTTAAGAGTGCCAGTGCCCTCACTGCCTCCACCCCACCACTACAGCCCCACATGGGTTGTCAGAAACACCCCACCATTTTGGCCTCAGCACTGTTACGTTGCTAGAGATCTTCAACAGCCTCCATGCTTAGTTGAAATTTATCAGTTAAAATTGCTTTATGAGATACATAAAGCTTAATCAGCTACTAAATTTTTCAATCAGACTTAAAATTTGTACAGTGTTTGAGAAAGAGGAAGTGTGTTAGAATCTAAAAGTGTAAATTTAGCCTGAATATATGGCAAAAGGTACAAGAAACCACCAGAAAGTCTAAATCAGTCTTAAATTGTCTGAATTTGTGACAGAGGGCTTTTAACAGCTGATAAGCCACAAAGTCTAACGTAAAATTTTCTATAAAATACAGTGGATTCCCCCCGAGTTTTGGCCATAATTCGTTCCACAAGACTGTTCAAGTGCCATTACCGAACGAATTTGTTCCCTTAAGGAATAATGTAAAGTAGGTTAGTCCATTTCAGACCCCCAAAAATACACTTACAAAAGCACTTACAATAATACACTTACATAATTGTTCGAGTTTTGAGGTGATCGAAACTCGGGGGTCCACTGTATATAAATCTTAACTCTGTCAGAATGTCTATTCACAAAATCTGTAGTGTGTGTGTAGCGAGTTTTAAATATACTAGAAGAGGTAAACAAGGTTGGATATGCCTGGAAAACTTGTTATAGCTGGAACTGTCGATGATCACTACTGTCTCCATTATCTACTGAAGATATGATTTTATTTGGATTTTCCTTAACAACTAAGGGCTGTAGATATAACATAAAAATGGTAGAACTACTTAGGGATATCAACACCTACTAACTTATTATGCAGCTAGGTATGTAGGAAGAGACTAAGAGTTTTCCTGAATAAACCCAGAAAGATTTTAGCCAGATCTCCACAGGGATAAAAATTGTATCAACTGCTGTCTGAAAATCCCATAAATCATGCATATGTGCACAGGATGTACACCAACATGGATGATCTTGCACACTTATTTTCATATGATGTGCAGACCTAGAAAAGTGTAGTGAATGAGTTCTTGAGGGCACTCAGGATTTCCAGTAATGAGGAACTTCTCAAAATAGAATAAGACTACATAGAAAATGCTGTATTTTTCTCAGTCTGAATGTCCTTACAACATAATATTCCATTGTAAACAGAAGGCTGACATAATATACAACAGGGCTGGCTGCTACCCAGTGGGACACAAAACATTATGCCCTTCTTGATCACTGCCAACGCAGTTTTCTCCATCCTATGAAAATCCAATATAGATGTGGCAAAAGTCACCAAGACCATTAGGGACTTCACAAGGACTTTCACAACCAAAGTATGCCAGAGTTTAATAGTACTATACCGTGTGGAGGGTGTGATCGGGTTTTCATTGGAAAACTGCCAGAAGTCTCCCAATAAAACTGCAGAGGCACAAAATTGCCCAAGTGGCCGAGACCTAAATAATGCCTACATCCGGCACCATGACACCCATTCCCATCTAATGGTATGGGATTGAGCAGTGCTTCTATTTTATGAGAATAACTTAAAACACAAATGCCTTGAATCATCATTCATTAAATGCTATAAGACAATTACATAACATAGTGATATGTTAATCCATACCCAACCATTAGATTAGATTCTTTATTTCAGCATGATACAATGTTTGTACAGAGGTGGATGATATTTAGGTGTGCATGCGGAAAGACCCTTAATATGCAGAGCATTTTGGGCAAACTTAAGACTAACTTAAGATTAATAAGGCAATGACTAATTGAGTTTTTTTATATACAGTCTCTTAGGTGGTTGTAAATGATAAGATACTTTATTCAGCATAAAATGTTTGTACAGTGGTGAATGACATTTAGGTGTGCATGCAGAAAGACCCTTAATATGCAGAGCATTTTGAGTAAACTTAAGACTAACTTAAGATTAATAATGCAATGACTAACTGAATTGTTTTACTTAGTCTCTTAAGGAGTTAAAATGAATACTAGAGAATTGAATATCCTATTAGTACATGCTGTATGGCTTTTATCAAGTTTGTTTAAAGAAATAAAGGTTTGATAATTATAGGTAATGAGGATTCTAGCATATTGACATAATGTGGACACAATCAATGTTTTAATGGTTGTGAGGATTACAGATATTAACCCTTTCAGGGTTGCGACCCCTGCTCTCAAACTTGCTCACAGGGTCGCAAAATTAAAAAAAAAAAAAAGAAATTCTTAGGAAATGGTAGAGAATTTTTTTCTGAAGGTATGTAAAACAAAAAGTACAAAATTTGTTGGAAAACTGACAAAATTACACTTTCATGAATTTTGCTGTCTGATATTTACATAATGGAGATTTTGCCCATATTAAGTCTGATTTTAGGCCAATTCCATTGTTCTAGTTAACCAAATTCTTAGCTATATCTCTAGTATGTCTTCCATTCTATCGATTGAGTACAAGAAACTGCCCATTCAACTATTTAAACTACCCAACAAAGTGATCAGAAATTGGTAATTTGGCCAATTTCACACAAAATTCAAGAAATGCCAATTTCAAAATAGGGTCCAGAATAAACAATGTAGACATTCCTGGAACTAAATTAAAAAAAATTCTGTTCATCTCCAGGCCCCTTTTATATTACGCTTGCTTTCCATTTTGAATTTTTACTCACACAAAAAATAGAAAATTTACTGTTAAGCACACTACTGCATTTTTGTAATAATTGTATAAATAATGTCAGTGCATTCCTAAATGTGTATTAGACTGGCCAGTTGGATGTGTATTGGACAAGTGTACTCTGGAATATCGGCAAAAATCAAACATTTCTGCTACACTTGAGCTCAATTTCAAGCTACTTTCAATCCTGAAATCAGTCAAAATCATCTCTATTTCTGTTATATATCTTTCATTTTATCAAATGAGACCAAGAAACCGAGAATACAACTATAAAAAAACATAAGAAAAAACACTGCAAAGTCACTGATTTAAACCAAAAACATGGTTGCAGTTTTTCTCATTGTGTATTGTGTACTGCAGGATTTTTTATAAAATGCACATTAAATGCATAGACCCATTCTCTCATCTAGGCCCAAATTTACTACTCACAGCTTGTCTGAGTGAGCTGAGCTCATGGCATAGTACTAAGAGACCGACCTGTGCTTCAAAGGTGTAATACAGTGATACCTACCCTGTATTGCACTATATTACACTTGCCTTCCATTTTCAATTCTTCACCAAAAATTTCAAAGATTTACCCCAGGAATGATTGGTCATGGTTTACGGCATCCCAACAATTGAGTCAGACTGGGGGTTGTAGGGAGGCCTTACTTGTCCTCAGGAATATTAGCAGAAATCATGTATTTCCTCTATTTTGAGGCTGATGTCAAGCTACTTCCTCTCCTGGCACCAACTAAAAACTTTCCTATTTCAGTAGTATCTCTTCCATTCTGTCAAATGATACCAAGAAGCAGCCATTAAAACCATAAAAACCATCCTTGAAAATACCTCAAAATTACTATTTTAAACCAAACACAGTCAGTTTTGCTTTTCTCATCATGTACCACGTAAGGCTTTTTTTTTTTTTTTTTTTTTTTTACTGTTCACACTCCCTGCACAGACTTTCTCTTGTATCTAGGTGAAAATTTGCCACTCACAGCTCATCTGAGCAAGCTGAACTCATGACGTAGATCTATGTGATAGGGCCCTTAGCATCAGTAAAGTAGTTCTATGCATTGGACAGTGAAAGTATTAACATATGAGCATGAAGGCTAATTAGGTCTGCAAAACAAGTCAATTGGTAATATAAACATTAACAGTCAATTAATGCAATGATCGCATGAGGTTCAAGAAGTGATTTTAACAACAGATTTGAAACTGTTTCTAGATAGGTAACTTTTTTGCATCTTCAGGTAGTGAGTTCCTGTTATGGGGTATTATGGACTTGTTATGGGGGCTATGGAACCCAGCATGTATTGTTGTAATTAAATAACATGAATGCCTAATTATATTGAATTAATCAGAAGTGCTGCTTGGGAGGTTTAAAGGCTTGGCCATCCTTAAAACTTAAGAAGCTGGATTAAACTGATTTTCTCAATATAATAGGTTATATAAAATATAAATGCACATTTTTTATAAATACTAGTTATAAATTGCATGTTTCATTGTAATAACATAAGATATATTGAGAGTACATGTGGAGATGTGCAAAGTGATGTGTTTTTGTTTGAGGGGGAGGAGCTTAGAGAGACTCTGGCTTCCCACAATCCCTTCCTGGAGAGAGAACATGGCTGATGAGTGAGCTAGTGTTGTTGATGCTGATCTTAACTTGGCTTCAGGGCTGAGTGAGTGCCCAAAAGGTAATGGGGAGGGTTGTAGATCGATGTTACCATGATATTCTGTGATCTTCAGTGTATCAATACACTGGAGGGTTAAGAAATGTTGAGAAAAAGAGAGTTGAAGGTGGCAGCTGAGCCATGTGCTTTGGGAAAGGCTGATTATATGTTTAGGAGTGGAGACCTGTACATTATATGTATATACTTCTTAATATAGCTCTATTTTTATAATGTTGGTTTAAATAACCTTTGAGAGGAATGTGAAAGGACCAATAAGTTTTCAGATGCAGCAGCTAAACCTGAGTAAGTATCTTTTAGCCTATAAATGTCCTCCTTTTACCCTAAGACCTTTTAAGTAAATACCCTATGCTAGTACATGTAGAACCTTGATGATAAATAGGGGAAAATTAACATAACATGGGGGCCTGTCCGGGCGAGCACTTGCTTGCCGTGTCATACGTGATGCTAAACGCACTTGCTGGCGAGATTACGTTTCTACTGTCACTTCGGTTTCCTCGATGAGTGTAGTCTGGAAGAAAGTGCGGAAATTGAGTGGTAAATTCTCCCCCGACCCGGCTCCTGTCCTTCAGGTTGCCGGTGTCGATATAGCACACCCTCTTGCCGTTGCCACTGAAATTGGTAATCATCTTGTCCGCATTTCTCAGGGGCTCCATCTATGCCCCTCATTCCTTTCTTCTAAGTCTGCCAGCGAGTTAAAGCCCTTAGATTTTGCTTCTCTTAGAAAAGAATCATATAATGTGCCTTTTACCCTTCAAGAACTGGAGGCAACACTCTCTGCTTGCCGATCATCGGCAGCTGGGCCAGACGGCATACATATTCGTATGCTACAGCATTTACATCAGTCTGCTCTTACTGTCCTCTTACGACTCTTTAATCTTGTATGGTCGCAAGGAGTTCTTTCCCAGCTGTGGAAGTCTGCTATTGTTCTCCTTTTTCGCAAACCAGGTACTACGGGACATGATACCTCCCACTACCGTCCCATCACTCTTACCAGTGCTGTTTGCAAGGTGATGGAACGTCTAGTTAATAGACGTTTGATGTGGTATTTAGAGACGCACAATAGTCTCTCCCCTAGTCAATATGGCTTTCGTAAGGGTCGTTCTGCCATTGACCCCTTACTGCACTTAGATATGTATATTCGAAATACCTTTGCTAATAACCACTCAGTTATCGCCATCTTTTTCGACCTTGAGAAGGCTTATGACACAACTTGGAGGTATAATATCTTGGCCCAGGCCCACTCCTTAGGCCTCCGTGGCAACCTCCCATTCTTCCTTAAGGCCTTCTTAACTGACTGACAGTTCCGTGTCCGGGTTAGTAATGAGCTTTCCCCGGAATTTGTCCAAGCTGAAGGTGTCCCCCAGGGTTGTGTTCTGAGCACAACTCTCTTTCTCCTTGCTATAAATAATCTGGCATCTGTTCTCCCATCCGATATTTGGTCATCGCTCTATGTGGATGACTTTGCTATAGCTTGTGCAGGTGCTGACTGTCACCTCATTGCAGTTTCCCTCCAGCATGCCATCAACCGGGTTTCTGATTGGGCCACTACTCACGGGTTTAAATTTTCTAGTGGCAAAACTCATCAAATTACGTTTACTAGACGCTCGGTGGTCTCTGATCATCCATTGTACCTATACGGCTCACATATCCCAGAACGTGATACAGTCAGTTTTCTCGGCCTCCTGTTTGACCATAGATTGTCCTGGAAACCTCACATTACCTCTCTGAAGATGACTTGTCATAGCCGGCTGAACCTCCTTAAAACCCTCGCACATCTTTCATGGGGGGCTGATCGTAGAACTCTCCTTCGCCTACATTCAGCCCTAATTTTATCGAAACTCGATTATGGTGACCAGATATATTCGGAAGCCTCTCCTGCCACTCTTTCCAGCCTTAATCCCATCCATCACCAGGGATTACGCTTATGCCTTGGTGCTTTTCGTTCTTCCCCGGTTGAGAGCCTCTATGTAGAAGCGAACATTCCATCCTTGTCCGATCATCGTTATGCACATTGCATTCGCTATTATGTTCGCTCTCATGACCTCCGCAATCCTTCCATGTATAGGATTGTCACAGATGTTAGTAGACGCTCGTTATTTGTTCATCGCCCCTGTTTACTTCATCCCTTTTCTCTTCGTCTGCATTCACTCTTGTCTTCCCTTCAGCTTCCGCCTTTATATGTTCATGTGGCTTCACCCTTTCCTCTACCCCCTTGGGAAGTTCCTGCTGTCCGTGTCTGTTCTATTCCTCTACCTTGCGCGAAGGCCCAACTACCTACGGCGGCTTCTCGTTCTTTTTTTTTCTAGACCACTTCCGTTCTCATTCCCATGCCATCGCAGTATACACCGATGGTTCAAAGTCATCTGACGGTGTTGGATTCGCAGTAGTCTTCCCGGAAAACGTCGTGTGAGGGCATCTGTTACCCTCGGCTAGCATCTTTACGCCCATTCTTGTGGCACTTATCCGTATTGCATCTATGCCTGTGTCACCATTTGTGGTCGTTTCAGACTCCCTTAGTGCTTTACAGGCTATCCGTAAAATTGATACACCTCACCCCCTAGTTCTTCGTATCCACCTTTGGTTACGCAGTATCTTTAGCAAGCACAAAGATATTGTTTTTTGTTGGGTCCCTGGTCATGTTGACGTATAGGGCAATGAACAGGCAGACACTGCTGCGCGGTCAGCAGTACATGACCTTCCAGTTTCATATAGAGGTGTTCCTTTCACGGACTATTTTGCGGTCATTGCTACCCACCTTCGCACCCGTTGGCAACAACGCTGGTCTGACCTGCTAAATAACAAACTTCATTCTATTAAACCGATTATAGGTTTCTGGCCTTCTTCTTGTCACCAATGTCTGGGTTGGGAGACTACACTCTCCCGTCTTCGCATCGGCCACACTCGTCTTGCTCACGGGTATCTCATGAAGAAGCTCCCTGCCCCTCTCTGTGAGCATTGTCAGGTTCCAGTGTCTGTTTGACATATTCTGTTGGACTGCCCCCTCTATCAACGAGCACGCAGAATTTACCTCCAACGGCGTCTTCGCTCTGCGGCCCTTTCTTTACCTTCCCTTCTTGCAGATGGACCCTCCTTTAATCTTGACTCTCTCATTGACTTTTTGACAGAAACTGACTTACTACACAAACTCTAAAGATTATACCTCTAGCACCTCCTTCAGTCCCTTCTACCTCGATCTCTTGCTACCCTCAATCCCTGCACTATCCACTGTCCTGCTACACTCTATACCCTACTAATCATCCATCTCCCTCTTACAACCCATTCTCCCTGCATCCTGCAATAACCTGCAGCGCTGTATGACCCCTGTGATTTGGCGCTTCTATTTGATTATAATAATAATAATAATAATAATGGTCATAATTTGAAATTGCCGTATTAGCGGAACATCGTAAGGTGAAATGCCATAAAGCGGGGCCCTACTGTATATCATTTAAGGTATGTTATAGTAATCAAAGAATTCAAACTGAATTTCTATCTTGCAGACAGTAATGCATGTTCAGCCAATCAGTGTAGTATAAATGGCAGATGTCGGCCACGCCGTCGTAATGGTGGTTACCGATGCCGATGCAAGAGGGGGTGGAGCGGCAAATTCTGCAACGAGCGTAAGTGAAATTTTTTTTTACTCCATTTAATAGAGAAACTATTCAGTAATTACTAATTGGAATATCTTTATTGAATATACTCACTAGAATGCAAGTGCAGTACTTTATTTGCCTAGTTTCTGACATAAAAAAAATAACAATATCTCACCTCAAAGAATTAGTTGTCTAATTAGTTAGCTAATTTAATGACTACAGTGATGTGTAAAAATTATTTTCCAGGAGTTACTAACTTCAGGTATCTTCTTCCTTTTAGCTCCATCCTGCAGAAGGGATAGCCAAAAAGCTTTTGTATATGATTATGGCTGCCGTTCTCGATATCGCATCAAGCAGTTTACCTGTGAAGGTACCTGTGGGAAAGACTGTTGTCAGCCTAAGCGATACCACAAGAAAAGGGTAGCGATGATTTGCAATGATGGAACTAAATACACAAAGGATGTTGATATCATACGCAAGTGTAGATGCTCACGAGATTGCGATGGCATGTAATATAAAAAAAAAAGAGAATTTTTGCAGACTTACGGCAGTGTGCAGACTAACTAGTTTCAAGAAATCTTTTTTGTAAAGGTGTAAATCAGTACATACTACATAAATACACAAAACATAGTATATTCATGGTACTTACAGTGCGGGTAAATTATTAAATCATTAATACAAGTTATTTGCTAGGTACAGATTGTGTGGAGGTAGAATGGAGTTATATGCTTATATTATAGCATTTATTATATACTCAACCTCAAGCTTTACGTGCAGTGAACATATTTGTGTACATAGTCATACTAACAATTAAATGTTCAGATTTATCTGAATTATGATTAGCTTTATATATACAGTATATACTGTATACATACACACATACATACACACACACATACACACACACATACAGGGCCAGGAGCTGAGTCTCGACCCCTGCAACCACAATTAGGTGAGTACACACACACACACACACACACACCACGACACACACACACACACACACACACACACACACACACACACACACACACACACACACACACACACACACACACACACACACGCACACACACACACGCACACACACACACACACACATACATACATACATACATACATACATATATATATATATATATATATATATATATATATATATACTACATGTATATATATATATATACATATACTACACACATATATACACACACATATATAATATACATACATACACACACACATATAATATACATACACACACATATATATAATATACATGCACACACACACTGGTTAGTACACACACACACTGGGGCCAGGAGCTATGATTCGACCCCTGCAACCATAATTAGGTGAGTGCACGCACACACACTATATATATATATATATAATTTTTTTTAACACTATGATTATTATTATTATTATAACAATACATAATATTTTGACACTTCCTGGGTTTTTTAAGTTGAAAATGTTATAACTTCTTGAGAAAGCATTATGGCAAAGTCTTCAAAGACAGAAATACTGTAGTGACAGAAATAATATTCTGTGAATATCATGATCACTTGTAGAAAGAATTCTCGATAAACCCAAAAGTGATTACCTTATTTACCAGATGATCTTGACATAAGTAAAAAAACTACTGTCATGTGATGTTACTCCAAGATAATATTTTAGTGGAAATGGGCAGCATCTGCCAATTTTACTGAAATGCCCTAAGTGTGTGTGATGAAATATAGTGTATTATTATTATTATTATTATTATTATGGATGCTGAACATTGATGGTACCATGTGATCAAGTAATTAATCAGCATTGGTGACTTAACATGATCTAAATACTTTGTAGATAAATCATTTTCAACAATGAAAGGCACTGGAGAGGCTTTTGAAAATTCATGCAGAAAAACTAATTAAGTTCAGTACATTCTGTGAAAAAAATTTTTAATTAGTGTACTTACAATAAGTCTTGTGTACTGCAAGGAGAGCAGTATAGGGCTTGAATATTGAATGTAAGCTAAGATCTCTAAATCAAATCCTTCCTACCAGTGCTTTGAGAGTGCCTGTTTGTACCTTTCTGAAGATGGCAAATTAGGTCAACTATAGTGGTTTAATTCTTAAGACTTGTCACCATCAACACCAAGGTCACCACTCAAGCTAAGAAAGCAAAGCAGATAGTTTTAATGTTGTCAGAAGCTTCATCCATGCTCCCTAGGGTGCAAGGAGGCCTAGCTTGTCACACCCAACCAGTGCTTCCTGGTCCAGCTATCATTGTCTGCCGGTATGTATTTTATTAGCGCTCTTTCTGATTTGTTAAGTATTCCCCAAGCAGATAATATCTTTAGAAAGTATGTACTATATTTCTCTTTTTTTTTTTTTTATTAGAAATTCCCAATATACTAAATTTATGTTTTTTCTTTTATATTTTGGTTGTCTCTTCTATAACTTAATTGGTTATAGACACATTTTTATCTCTTGTGCTACACTAAGTTGATAAAGTTTTATAAAAGCTATTAGTTACTACCACAGCATTACAACATATACATAAATGAAAGAGAGGTGAAATTAATCTTTTATGTATAACTGATATAATGCATTCTACAAGAATTTAAATGTAATTTTTACAAAATAAAGATATTAAAATTAAATGTGGAAATTAGTTTAAATCAACAATATTTTGCAGTTAGCCATTTTATGCAGATAATTTGCTCTTTGACTTTTCTAATTACCTGTTTCAAATATTTTAGAAATTTCTGAAATTAATACTGTACTGTATTATAAATATTTTGTTAAGTTTGCTTTTGTGTTTTGGAAAATTAATAACTTTCACATAGCTATTGGCATATTATTTCTATGCAGTACATTATATTATCAGGAGCAATGGGAAAATTACTTCTAGGTAACTCATACCAAACTAGTGTTTATATCTGCATACCATCTGAAATTCCCTTCTGATAAAGTCCTTCATTACAGGTAACTGATCAACACCCTGTATTCCTCCACGTCCATATTGGTATCACAGGTTCCATGTTATATTGCATCCTGTGTTTTTGTAGTAGCTTCTCCCAAGTGAGGACAACAAAAGTACTTCCCTCCATAATGCCTGACATGTTTTTTTAAAATAAGTAACTGAGATAAATAACATTGCAAGATCTATCTAAAGGTAGTAATCTGTATGTATCTTAATGTACTTGAAGCTTTTATATCCGGTGGTGATTTAAAAAAGATAGCAATTGGCTCTCCTGACTTGTGTACAGTATATGGCATCATTAATTTAGAAAGCAAAATAAAGATTAACTTGACATTTCAATATACTATATACAATATGTATACAGTATACTGGATAGATTGATAAATCAGAATTGATGTTACTCTATATTTGTCATATAAATACATCTGTCAAAGTTTGTGTTAAAAAAAAGACATTCAATTTGAATCAATGAATACACTGCCTAGTATCAGGAAGGTCGTTAATGTGTAATACAGTAAGTCTAATTTTCATGCCATAAAGTGATAATTAGTATAACAACATACACTAAACAGATCATTAATATACCCTTATAATCATAAACCAATTTATATTTAGTATTAAAACTACATCAGAGTTAAAGATTCCAGAGTACGTATTCATATTAGAATAATTATAATCATAATTGTATATGTATTAACAACAGTTACTTTATGGCAGATATTATCTATGGCATTCATAAACTTTTATTCGGTGCTTATTCCACCAGTACTGTACTGTCTCCATCATTAATGAATACTGGATAGAATTTTGTGCAAACAGATTACCTAGGCTAATAAATTACCAATACGATAACAAAGGCAGAAAAAATGTGAATATGTATTATTACTCAGTGTAAGTTCAAAAAATGTAATAAGGACATGAAACAAAATCTATATTGCAGTATTTATTACCTGATTTTACCTGAAATATAAAAAATTCAGTCTATTTTGGTGTGTTACACATGAATGTCCTTTAAAGCAGTTTATTTTTTTTTATCATTCACCTAGTTTTATATAATTTTCTATTGTGCATATTCGGGAAGGTACTCCCAAGTTTTATCTTTCTATATTTCAGTGCTTTAAAACAGATGATAACTATGGCTAAATCAGTATGTAGTGTTTTGAGATTCATTTGGATAATAACCATATCGGTTCCTTTCAACCAAAGAAGGAAACACATTTACCATCATTCATTCAATAGATACATTATTTAAGTGCTGCTTGGTACTTTGTAAAGTTTAATGTTGACCTAATGCACATAATTGAACTCTAAAGCACAAATTTAACTGTTCCTCTTTTTGTTATCAGTTTAAAAATCTTAAATCGCATTACATGACAATTTAAACTGAGTTACATAATTTGTGTCATTCTTGCACAGACATTTTCTATTCTGATTTTGTTATGAATCTTCTTAAGAATTATCTTGTAAATAAATTTTTTTAGTTGTCATTGGTTTGTCTTTTTTCTGTGATAGCTCTATGTAAAATTGGAAAGGGAAAAAGACAGTCGTTGACATTTAAATTACAGTACTACATGTTTAGTTGTAATTTATTTATGTTATAGAGTACGGCTGTCGGCTTGTTAAAACTGTTCATAAAATGTTATCATTTTAAGGTTACAATGTTCACTACAGATAAATGGCAGCTAAAGTCTCTTCTGCAGGAAAGATGTACATTGCTGAACAAGCTTTTATTGGGATTCTTTGCTCTGTATAAAGCTTGATCACATTATGATAAACAAAAGCTTATGTTGTAATGTGTCTTTCTTCTTTATTGTTTGCAGTATGCCTCTTGTATCAAAGAAAGCCTCTTCTGCTTTTTTTTTTTTTAAGTAGTATAAAAATTTGCATTAAAATTCAGTCTTACCAAATTGTTATTAAATTGTAAATGTTTTAAACAAATCTGTAAGGTATATTCATGTAATATTTGTCCAAATGTGATATTTACTGGACATCTTTAATTTTGTTTGTATAACCTTAAATATCATTGACAAGATATTGAAGTGGACCCCACACATATATATACATGTATGTGTAATTACCTACTTGAAGTTACAGAAGCAAAGCTATACTTGTGGTGTCTCATCTTTAATGTATACAGTTTTTAAATTTCCACAAGTTAAAGTTCATTTTGATCATCTAAACTTTTTTGAGAAATTCCATATACAATGGTCCCCCGAGTAATGAACACCCCGGAAATCATACAGTTATGTAAGTATAATATTGTAAGTGCTTGTGGAAGTGTATTTTTGGGGGCCTGAAATAGACTAACCTACGTGACATTATTCCTTAAGGGAGTAAATTCGTTCAGCAATGGCACTTGAGCAGGCTTCTGGAATGAAGTTTTTTCGTTACTCGGGGGTCCACTGTATTCTTGACCCCTAAAATATGATCTTAGCTCATGCTTGATGTACTGTATAAACTTATTTACTGTCAATATTCATTAAAATTCAAAATATTTCATGTTGTAATGCAGAAAAGGCTTATACACCTCTTGCCCACTTTTTACAAGCCCAGAATGCATGATTTCACTTGTGCATGTTTGTTTATGGACATTGTTTCACTGAACACTGGGTAGGTTTTGCTCATTCATGTGTAAGTACAAGTGAGGTTAGGCCAGGTGAGATATTTACTTAAAATGAATCAAGTTGCTTGTCTTTTTTTATTATTAATAATTAACGTTTTTGAACTTAATAGGCATCTCCTGCAAGGCAGGGTGACCCAAAATAGAAAATGCATTCACCAACTTTACAGAGAGGTGCTGACATCATGATCAGATTAGCCTCTGACTGCAACATCCCAGTCCTCCTTCAGACTGCATGCATTGTTGTTTTCACCTCCAGGATTCAAGTTCAGTTAACTGGTTTCCCTGAATCCCTGCATAAAAGTTATCCTGCTCACACTCGACAGCATGTCCATTAAAAAATCACTTGTCTCCATTAACTTATTGTGTAGCTTTAAATAAAAATGTTGAAAATGAGAGAGGGGGGAGAAAGGAGGGCTTTGTTGCATTCCAAAGCAATTTTTGTATTTTATTCTCTCAATTTTTAAATCAGTTTTACAGTAGGTTGTCTCTATACCACCTCCAGCATTTCCACCAAATCGTGATTCACTCTTGCTACAATTTTCTGCGTTTTGCTCTGAAGTGGCCAGCTATTACGGCAGTGCATGTGGGATATTTTCCCCTCTCCCGTGGACACAGGTAGGTTATGTATTGTGAGGGTAAAGAGATGAAGCAAGCTGTGCTACTCTAGTCAGGTTCCTTGATACCAGTGAGGGGCTTTTGACCCAATAAATTGGATCCGACTTCCCCTTTTTAAATTGAACCTGATTACCTTCTGTTTTCCCCAGGCAGTGTATGATTCCTATGGGTTTAGCTCTCCAGTTTTTGTTGTTTGGCTGAGCCCACAGTTTTTCTTCTCTCCAGTTGCCCACTTGACTCTTCCCACACTAGCAAGTGTGTTTGCTGTATCCCTGTCTTGATCAAAATGACAGAGTCTGCTCCCAAGAGAAAGAAGAGCAAGAGTGCTGCTGCTGCTGCTGCTGCTCGGCAGATACTTTAGTGCTGTTAACCTACTGTGTAGGCCATGAGAAACTGTGTGGTCACCTGTTCAGCAGGTGCTAAGGTGTTATCTTTTGTATATGATCTACACATCTATAAGATGGATAAAGTACCTACAGTACTATGTACAAATTCTTAAAATTTGTATGATGATTTAATAAGCCAGGGTGATAATAGTAGTATAAATACAACTTTTTCTGCTAGTTGGGGGTTTGATTAATTTAGGTCGAGGTATAGACTGAAAATGTTCAGTTTGCTAAAGAAACTACTTTGCATATCACCAGGCAAGCCAGGATTATTCTGCAGTATTAAAGGCCATCATATAATAAGAGAGAGACATGCCAGATCAAGTGTTTAATGCTGACAAGACTTACATCTTCTGGAAGAGGATGCCCAAATAAGCATTCCTTTGTAAATTTGATAATGTGATCCTGACTTCAAGGCAGCCAAGGTCAGGGTTTCTCTCCTTAGTTCCAATATGATGAAACCTATTCTGCTACACCATTTCTTTAGCCCCATGCATGCCCTTAGAGGCAAAAAAAATCAAGAATAGGAACGAGCACTGCAGCAGGCCTATTGGCTCATGCTAGGCAAGCCCAACTCTCACCCACTCATGTACTTGTCTAACCTGTTTTTAAAGCAACACAAGGTTTTCAATTCAGTGACACTATGGAGTTTGTTCCACTCATCCACAACTCTTACCAAACGAGTGTTTTCCTATATTCTTTCTAAATCTAAATTCTTTCAGCTTAAACCCACTGTTGCGAGTCCTGTCTTGGTTAGATATTTTTAGCATGTTATTTACATCCCCTTTATTCCTGTTTTCCATTTATACACCTTAGCTATATACCCAGCCCCCTAATTCTATGCCTTTCTAGAGTGCAGATTCAGTGCCTTCAGTCCATCTTTGCCAGAAAGATTTCTGATACATGGGATCAACTTTGTCATCCTTCTCTGTATGTATTCCAGCACATTTAAGTCTGTTCTGTAATATGGTGACCAGAACTGCAGAGCATAATCTAAATGAGGCCTAAACAAGTTGAAGTATAACCTGAAGACTCCTGTTATTTATATTTCTTGACATGAAGCCTAGAATTCTATTAGCTTTATTGTAAACACTTACACACTGTTGTCTTGGCTTTAGGTTACTGCTAACCAGAACTATGTAAATCTTTTTCACATTCAGAGTTATTAAATCTACATTTAGTTTATAAGTGCCATGGTTGCTCTCTTTTCCAATGCTTAACACTTTGTATTTGTCTACATTAAATTATATTTGCCACTTCTCTGACCACTGTACCAATCTGTTCAGATCTTCCTGTAGAGCTCTAGTGTCCTTGTCAGAATTAATCTGACAGCTTATTTTGGTGTCATCAACAAACCTGCTTATGTTGCTATTTATTCTCTCTTCTATGTCATTTATGTATATTGTGAACAACAAAGGGCCCAACACTGAGTCCTGTGGAACACCGTTTGTGATGCATCCCCACTCTGATTTCTCCAACTCTATTATATTATAATATTATCTTTATTTCTACAAGTACATGTACAAGGTATACAGGCTTAGCTGACATCAATGACTTACTACTATATAGAAAGCCCCTTGTTATGCAGAGCATGTTGCCTATCTGTCAACCATGCCTCTATCCAGGAAAAAAAAAACCATAATCTACCTCCTCAAATACCTTAGTGAAAAAAGTTAGTAAATTCATAAGGCAGGAATGCACCTTTTTAAAACCATGTTGAGATTCATTGATCAATGTCTTTCAAGGTGGCTTTGAATAGCCTTGGCAGTTATTAATTCCATCAATTTTCCCACAATCAAGGTTAGGCTAATTGGTCTGTAATTTGAAGCTTAATGACCTGTCTTCTGCTCTGTAGACAGGTATCATGTTTGCCATTTTCCACTTTTCTGGCACTGTGCCAGTTTGTAGTGATGTGTTGAAAAGACTAGCTAAGGGCACGCCAAGTTCTTCCTTACATTCCTTTATAACCTCTGAGAACAGTTCATCAGGGCCTGGGTATATGTTTGGTTTTAATCTATCTAGTGACTTTGTGCATGGCCTATTTTATTTTTTTTTATTAACACATCAGCAGATTCCAACCAAGGCAGGGTGGCCCAAAAAAGAAAAACTTTCATCATCATTCACTCCAACACTGCCTTGCCAGAGGGGTGCTTTACACTTCAGTTATAAAACTGCAACATTAACACCCCTCCTTCAGAGTGCAGACACTGTACTTCAAATCTCTAGGACTCAAGTCCGGCCTGCCGGTTTCCCTGAATCCCTTCATAAATGTTACTTTGCTCACACTCCAACAGCACGTCAAGTATTAAAAACCATTTGTCTCCATTCATTCCTGTCAAAATACACTCCATCCTTTCCTAGGCCGACCCCTACCCCGCCTTCCCTCCACTACAGATTTATACACTCTCGAAGTCATTGTTTCGTTCCATTCTCTCTACATGTCCGAACCCCCTCCACAACCCTTCCTCAGCCCTCTGGATAATTGTTTTGGTAATCCCGCATCTCCTCCTAATTTCCAAACTACGAATTCTCTGCATTATATTTACACCACACATTGCCCTCAGACATGACATCTCCACTGCCTCCAGCCTTCTCCTCGTTGCAACATTCATCACACCCATATAAGAGTGTTGGTATAACTATACTCTCATACATTCCCCTCTTTACTTCCACGGACAAAGTTGTGTCTCCACAGTCTCCGAAGTGCACCACTCACCCTTTTTCCTTCATCAGTTCTATGGCCTATATAATTTTTAAATTCTGGAATTTCTCTAGCATCTTCTTGTGTATAAACTGAGAGGAAATGAGTGTTGAAGATTGTACACAATTTTTTTGTCAGTGATGGTAAGCTGACCTGAGCAACTTTCAAGTGGGGCTTATCTAGTCCCTAGTCTTCTATATACAGTGAACCCCCGGTTTACGATGGCCTCCAAACTCGTCCTTTTATGTAAGTTTATTTTTGTAAGTGTATTTTTGGGGGTCTAAAAGGACTAATCTAATTTACATTATTCCTTATGGGAATAAATTCATTTGGTAATGGCACTTGAACAGCATTCTTGAACGAAAAAATGACGTAATCCGGGGGTCCACTGTACCTGAAAGAAAACTTTTGGGTTAATCTTGAATTCCTTGTGACTTTAACTTCATAATCTCTTTTGGTTTGTTCCTTAAGTGCCCCTCTCCTCTTCTGATTTGCCTGTAAATGCCTCTCTTTTTGACCTGTGAGATGTTTTAATCAATGGTTTATCCATTTAGGCTCATTTTTATTTTATCTAATTTCCCAATTTGAAATATATGTTGCCTGGGCAGCTTAAACTTGATAAAATGTCATATTGGCAACCATCACTGCCTACCTGACCCACAGGATAATGACCAGTCAGATTACACCAGTTCACCCCACCCAGGCAATTCCTCAGCTCTATGAAATCAGCTAAGTGAAAGTCAGGGACATTGACTTGGTTGTAGTTATTAAGGTAATTCCATGGTATATTAAAACTACGATTTATGATCACTTTTCCTAAGCTCAAGATTATTAATTAGTGATTCTTTGTTGGCAAGAACCAAGTGAAGTAGGTTATTTCCTCTAGTTGGTTCTGCCACAAATTGCTATATAAAAGTAATCCTAGATCGTGTTGAGAAATTCGCTGGACTAGAATGCTTGCTGGTGTTCTGGAGGGCAAATACAAAGCATTGGTTCAACAAAACCATGTTTCATGACTGCTTCTCTCTTCAGTAGTGACATATGTATTTGAAACCAAGAAATTATTATTTAAAGTCCTAGTGAATGTTTCAGGCAACCCGAATGGCATTGGTCAAAATAAGTGTCAGAGTAGTGCTTGCCTGTGAGGACATCTATACTGCAGCCTTTAGGTCACTGGATTTTTGTTACCTTCAAAAAGTACAGCACAACACGCAGTATACAAAGCATTGTGCTTATTCTTCTAAATGGGTAAGTGTATGTAAGGGTGAAAACCTTCAGCACTGCAGAGTGAATCAACATTGAGAGGTATTGGATGAAGTCAAGGAGATAACACTGAATGCATGTTAAAAGAAGTTGTGGCCAGAGGCAGTTCATGAGCTCAGCAGTTAGTGACAGGTGGATAGTAAGACTGTCAATATAAACTGGATAGGAAGGTTTCAAGGATGAGTGAGGATGATGTGGAGCAACTGGTCAAATCTTACAACAAAATGCAGGGCTTTAAGGAAAATGAAGCCAAGAAAGAGAATGATAAAAGCTGTGGGACAAAGAATAAAAATCTAGCACAATTACTATGAAATTGATTTCCGAGTGCAAGTTATACACACAACAGCTGCTATGAAATTTTTAAGGAAGATCAACTGATGGAAAGAGCCTTAAGTTCAAGAGAAGACTGGAAGATGCCTTTTATCCTAAGAAAGCTTTAGAACTCACAAGTTTCTTTAAAACAGCAAGCACCTGGATACAGTAATACACTCTTCAAACAAGAAATGCCAAAATTGATTAATGATATACTACTTTGTCACTTGTTCTAACTAGACTGGTATATTGCTGTGCATACACACAGTTCACTTTTAAGGTAGGTGAAATCATAGCTCTAAAGAATGTACAGAGAAACTTCACTGCCCATATAAATTCACTCGCCTCAATTATTGGAAATAACTGAAATCCCTGGAACTGGCCCCTGCCTGTCGTCAAGAGGGAATTTCATCAATTCCTCAAGTCAGTATCTGAAAAGCTGATTTGTAGAACCTAAGTTAGGCCGTGAGCAGCCAGCACCAAATCTAATTGATAAGACTGTCAATTAGTGCCCCCACTGGGCCGTGGGGGCACTAACCCCCAGAACTGTTTACAGGTAATTTATCTCCGATATGACTACAGCCAGCACTCGACTATCATCACAATGAGCACCTCAACTATCACAACCAGCACCTCAACTATTACAACCAGCACCTCAGCCATCACCACAACCAGCACCTCAGCCATCACCACAACCAGCACCTCAGCCATCACCACAACCAGCACCTCAGCCATCACCACAGCCAGTACTTCAACTATCAACACAGCTGGTACCTCAGGCATCTGAGCCAGCATCTCAGAGATAGATCATTCAACTAACTTCCCCACAGATATCATCACCATTCATTATCAAAGGTAAGTTATTATTTATTACAGTACAGTACAATTATCCCTACAAGTTGGTGGGAATTATGTTCCTCGAGGTCCCATGAAACTAAACTAAAAACTGGGAATAAAAAATTGTCAGCATTTTTTTTTCTTGATTTTGTTTCAGAGTTCATGTCATAGTAATATAGGCACAACACCAATTTTCTGCCACCCTTGGTTCCTAAGACTTGCCAGAATATCAATTTTGTTGGATCAACAGAGGTTATCTAATAATAATTCAACAATACACCTCTGACCCACTAATTATATACCTCCCATGTCTCTAGAACACATGAAATGCTAGAAACTGAAATTAATTAGTATAACTGAAACTGATTTATTAATTACTGTACTTACAAAGAATGTTGCAGTACTACCACTCCTAAGTGGTGCATTTCAGTTTTACTGGCAATGTTGAGCTCATCACAAAAGTCTGGAAGTTGAAGGTTGTCACGATTACTGTCTGTTTCATAGCTGACGGTTTCATCATGGGTTATATATTAGTAAAATATACTAAAAATTGCATGAAATCAAGAGATCACCATCAACAACTGCACTGTAAGCTATAAGCGAACATCTGCCGGACCATCCGTTGCCAAAAAACCAGTGTTGCACCTGTATATCTCTGTAATATATCACTGTTTTAGAGACCCCTGTCTCTTCAGTATATCACTGTTTCAGTGATATACTGTAATATATTACTGTGTTTGAGAGACCATATCTTTATAATACCTCACTGTTTTAGAGACTATATCTGTATAGTATCACTGTGCTTTAGAGACCATATCTATAATTTGTTACTGTTTCAGAGACCATATCCCTGTACAGTGGACCCCCGAAAATCGTACTGCTCCCAACTCGAACAATTATGTAAGAGTATTTTTGTAAGTGCTTTTGTAAGTGTATTTTTGGGGGTCTGAAACGGACTAATCTAATTTACATTTGTCCTCATGGGAACAAATTTGTTCGGTAACGGCACTAAAACAGCATTCTGAAACGAATTATGTCCGATTTCCAGGAGTCCACTGTATAATATACCACACAGTTGAGCCTAAAGTTTTCAATTAAGGTTTTTGTGCCCATTCCTGAAGATTGCACCATTAAAAAAACATGGATAATGAAAACTATTCAGTAAGTCCCATGGATAATGAAAATATTAGATAAAAAAGCCATGGATAATGAAAATATTCAGTAAAAAAAAAAACCCATGGATAATAAAAATATTCAGTAAAAAACCATGGGTAAGAAAATATTCAGTAAAAATGTTCGATAATCGAAACTTGCAGGTAAGAAAGCTTAAGAATCTGTAGGGACAGCTGTAAAGCATTTTATAGTTTTTATTAATGTATTGTACTTGTAAAATAGGAACAATTAGGCATCTTGTGGTTCAATTGATAACCACCATAGCTCAGACACTGATGAACCAGGGTTCAAACGCTGGCATAGTTGGAATTCTTGGTCATGTTTCCTTACATCTGCTGCCCCTGTTCACCTAGCAGTAAGTAGGTACCTGGGTGTTAACTGACTGGTATGGATTGCATCCCAAGGAAAAGTATTAAGGACCCTAATAGAAATAAGACAGTCCTCAATGACAACCTGACTAATGAGTTGTTCTGGGTTACTAATCTGAATAAAATAATTAGATATCCTAAGCCATTCTTGTACTAAAAGTGATGCATATGTAGATCTGAAAGTTTCCTGGTTATGCTCAGCCACCTCATCACTTCCATTCTTTAATTTGTGTAATTTATTTTTATAGACGGATTTTTATAGGCTTATGTATCTTTACCTAATCCAACCTAATTTAAGGTACAGAAAATAGTACAGGGGACAGTGTACAAAGGTACATCACTTTCCTTCTCTACCACCAAGTATTTATACTGTGTTTTTCATACTTGTTTATACAGTACCCCATGTATTAAGAGTCCAGTAAACTTGTATTGGAGAAACTGAACACTGACATCTTGCCAGGGCAAGAAAAGCAAGGTACGCCACAATATATGTAGTAAAACCTGTTGGTTCCTCTCTTTTTCTCACTATCCATTTAACTAATCATTACCCCTCCATCTCGTGTGAATTCTGCATAAAGGTCATAAAAGGTTATTTAATCACTAGAAACAAGATTAGTATGCAAACCTGTCTTAGTTGTGGTGGTGATGGTAGTGTTGCTTTGTTGAGGCGAGTTCTAGATGACAGCCTTCACCATAACAGAGCCTTCCCTCATCCTCCTGGAATTATGTTACATTATCTCTGCTTCATGTTCCATCTTTACCCCTCTCCATTCTAGTCCTCATTATCCTCCTCTTGTTCTCTTCATTTTTTCATTCTCTCCCAAAACATTTAAATAGAAAGCAACTCTCCCTCACGCGATTCCTCCTTGACACTCTCTCCTCCCCAACCCACTCCTCTTGCATATGATGCATTCTTTAAAAATGTCAAGACACACAAATGTGACAAGATTGTTAAACTAACTTTTGAGAGATCTTATGATAGAAAGTACTGATTAGACCATTTTAACCAGAGAAATAATTAGAAGTGGATTATACAGCACTGTTTTCCAGTTCTCCTGTGTCCCATCTTCCTTTCCTCATTCTTAAATGATGCAGGCTCTGAGGACGTCATACAGGCTGATGTCGCAGAGTTACATAACTTGAACAAAGTTACCATGCAAGGTGATATTTTTTAGTACAAGTTTAAATAAAATTTTAAAATAAGCAGAAGTATAATTGAACTCTCCTGCATCATGATGAAATATAATGCTTTTAGTGTAGAAAACACTAGTCCAGTGGTACCCCTAGTTTTGGACATACTAATTCGTTTCAGAAGGCTGTTCGAGTGCCGTTACCAAACAAATTTGTTCCCATAAGGAATAATGTAAATTAGATTAGCCCGTTTCAGACCTCCAAAAATACACTTACAAAAGCACTTACAATAATACACTTACAAAAGCACTTACAATAATACACTTACAAAAGCACTTACAATAATACACTTACAAAAGCACTTACAATAATACACTTACATAATTGTTCGAGTTGGGAGCTGTTTGAAACTTGGGGTACCACTGGGAGACTACACTCTCCCGTCTTCGCATCGGCCACACTCGTCTTACTCACGGGTATCTCATGGAGAGGCTTCCTGTCCCTCTCTGTGAGCATTGTCAGGTTCCAGTGTCTGTTCGCCATATTCTATTGGACTGCCCACTCTATCAACGAGCACGCAGAATTTACCTCCAACGGCGTCTTCGCTCTGCGGCCCTTTCTTTACCTTCCCTTCTTGCCGATGGACCCTCCTTTAATCCTGACTTCTCATTGACTTTTTGACAGCAACTGACTTACTGCACAAACTCTGAAGGTTATACCTCTAGCACTCCCCTCAGTCCCTTCCACCTCAATCTCTTACTACCCTCTCTCCCTGCACTATCCACTGTCCTGCTGCCCTCCATACCCTACTAATCATCCCTCTCCCTCTTACAACCCATTCTCCCTGCATCCTGCAATAACCTGCTGTGCTGTATGACTCCTGTGGTTTAGCGCTTCTATTTGATTATAATAATAATAATCAGGGTACCACTGTATTACATAAAAGTATACTAAACAGCAGTGAAATGATAAGTTATGATGCTTGCAACCTATGATTTGATGAAGACAGTAAATGTGTTAAACGAGTGTAAACATGCCACATCAATTCATGTCATAATACTAATGGTCAAAGAGGATTTTTTTTTTTTTGGCATGGAAATCAATATTCTCTAACAATTGGCCCACAGTGTTTTTAAAAAAAAGTGTTTCAAATGGGGTTAATTCTAGAGCTACATGATAGGAATATCAGCATGATGTAATTCACAACAAAACTTCCCTTTTTTTTTATGTGCATTTTACCTTGCTTCAGGAAGTATCATACACTGAAACACATGTACGTACAGTGTTAATCACCTTATGTGTCAACTGTAAATAGTTCAACACATGGGGAAAAAAAAGTCTTGGCTAATACTGTAATGTATTTTATTAGTGTTACATTGAAAAAATTATTACCCTGGTATTTTGAGAGGTTGTCACCCTCCCTCATTAGATTTCATATTTTTTTTTAATAAATCAAGAAAAAAAAATAAAGAGCACTCACTGGAGACGGCAAGGTTCCCCATTGTGCAATTTAAGAATATAGGGCAGTCCCTGGATCCAAAGGCACTTAAGAGTAAATGACAAAAAAAAAAAAAAGTTACAATTAGTGTTTTAACACCATTCTTCCCCCTCTCTCTCCAACTGACCACCATCACCATAATGTATAGCTACTTATACAGTATATCAAGAATGGTGGGGGACTTAGAGGTGAGCCTTTTATCTTTAAGTTTGCTGCAAGTTAGCTGATTATCATGCAAGTGGTGTGCTGTGGTGTAAAAAATGTTACAGGTAATAATTAAATTTTGCTGTTATTATCTGTTTTGGGTAACTCAGAACTTCAGGGTTCCCTTATAATGATAATTAGAAATTATGATGAAAAAATCCTGCTATTTGCCCACCAAAATCAATTTTCCATATTTATTACAATAAAAGCATGGCATGTTAATCTCATTTGTGGGCTATGCTTTTATAATCTACATTTTGTAGCTTTTGGAGTAAATTTATGCTTTAAGATGATGCTCTGTTCTGCCAAAATGTACAAGAGGAAATTTACACTGTATGATGTACAGTAAACCTTCAAGTTGCATGCAACAAATTTTGTTGAGTATTAAAAAAATAAAACTTTTTTCCTACAGTATTCATTCTCTGATAATTTTAGTGCTTCACCACTAAATGATACAACAAAAGATCTAAAACACTCTCAGTTAACTTCATTTAAATACAGAGATAGTTTGTCCACATTCCTCGATTCCAATACTGCACTCAGACGGCATGGTGGCCCGTGCAGCTCCATGTAATGGCCCCATAGTTAAGGCAGAAGTAATTTTTTTTTAAAGTACAGTGGACCCTCGCTATTTGAACACTCCAAAACTCACCCTCATTCCAGAATGCTGTTCAAGTGCTGTTACCAAACGAATTTATTCCCATAAGGAATGATGTAAATTAGATTAGTCCATTTCAGGCCCCCAATAATACACTTATAAAAGCACTTACAATAATAAACTTACACAAAAGGGTGAGTTTTGGAGTGTTTGAATAGCGAGGGTCCACTGTAAACATTGGTATTTAATCATGTGTACATAAAATTCCTTTTACAGTGGCGATGTATTTATTCTGAATCTTACCTAATTTTACACCTGTCTACCTGCTAGTGCTTGATAAGAAAAATGATAAACAGAGATAGTGTGTTTATCGTAGTTACAAATGTAGTGTTAACACACATTTTCTTTCATATTTTACACAGAAAAGTCAACTTTAAATTGGCAATATCTATACAGTGGAACCTCGGTTTTCGTTGTTAATTTGTTCCAGAAAAGTCTGACGAAAACTGAAGCAATATTTCCCATAAGAAATAATGTAAATCCAATTAATCCGTTCCAGACACCCAAAAGTATTAACAAAAAATACATTTTATAGAGAATAACTATAGTTTTACATACAGTAAACAATGAGAAATAAATATAAAGGACTAATGAAATGGATAAATGAACATTTAACATCACTTTTACCTTTTATTGAAGACTCGTGTTGGTGTATGGAGGGCAATCCATCCCCCTCCATACGGACTTCAGGTATCAAGTCCCTATCCGGGGTTACTTCCCTTCTTTGTCTTTTACTGGCACTGGACCCTGTTGCACAAAAAAAATCTGTTCAGAGAGGTCTGTTTCTGGCATCTCTAAGATTTGCCTAAAATGGGACAAGGCATTGTCATTGAACATGTTGCAGACACAGCTTGCAACAGCTTTGTTAGGGTGATATTTCTCCACAAAACTTTGCAACTCATTCCACTTTGCACACGTCCTTAATCACTGAAGAAGGCACATTCTTCCCTCTCTTTTCCTCCTCTGAAGCAATTTCCTCAGCTGCGATCTGTTGCTGTTCCAGTTAAAGGTGTTGCAGCTCTTCAGTGGTTAGCTCTTTCCCTGTGGTCATCCACCAACTCTTCCACATCCTGGCCACTCACCCGATGGACGTTCGTACTTTGCTACGAGTTCTTTCTTGAATTCTATAGTGTTTCTCGCCTGTGGCTTATTTAGCAGTTGCACTCAATAAACAAGCACAAAAAACAATGGATTATTACAAAATGTTTCGTATGAGCCAGACTGACTCAGAACGCGTGCATGGGATGCTTTGTGTGGGCGCGGGCAGGCGGACATGTTCGGTACAGTGGAAGAAAACCGAGGTGATGAACAAAAACGGACAAAATTTTGAAGAAAAAGTTGTCAAAAACCAGGGCAAACGAAAACCGAGGTTCCACTGTACAGTGGACCCCCGAGTTTCGTAAAAACTTCACTCCTGAAGTCTGCTCAAGTGCCATTACCAAACGAATTTACTCCCTTAAGGAAAAATTTCACATAGGTTAGTCTATTTCAGACCCCCAAAAATACTTTTCCACAAGCACTTACAATATTATACTTACATAAATGTACGATTTCCGGGGTTTACGAAACTCGGGGGTCCACTGTACTCAGAATCATAATTTTTCTTCTCGTCTACATGTTTGTGCTGGGTAACTGATGAATAAGTGTGTAAACATGCATTGCTTTCATATTTTAAATAGAATTACAACTTTATTTTAGAAAAAAAAATATTTTACCTCTCAAATCTGACTCACTTGATTTTTTGACCTCCAATTAACCCCATTCTTATTCCTTTGTACAGTAACATTTTTAGGTCTCGGACTACTTTGGTCACCCAATGGTCTGCTTCACCTGTTCTTTTTTATGCAACTGCTTCATACTTGTAATTGCAGAAGTAGTGCTGTTTTGATGAACATGCATGTGCAACAGTGAGGCATCTTTGTTGATGTTTAGGTGTTACACATGGGTCTCACTCATCATTATTATTACATTCATGGGGAAGCACTAAATCCACAGGGGATCATCTTAACCCTTTACCAGGCATTGTATAACATTTATAATAAAGGTCTATGCTTCACATGCGAGATTAACTGTTTGTAGAAAACGAGCAGAGCAGAGCTTATGGTGACCCATATTTAGTGTTATAGTTTAAATTTGCAGTTGTTGTAGAACTTGCAACAGCTTTTTGCATCTCATGCTAGTGTTCTAATACTGATCAGAAAATTTCTAATATCATTCCACCATTGCTTTGATGGTGCTAACAAGACACTCAAATTGTTTTGATCTTGCATATAGCTATCATATCTTCTTTCTGTTCCTTCTTATTAGCCAACAAGCATATTTTTTTTTTTCATATTTTGCAGCTCTGGGAGCCATCTTGTTACTCCTATTTTGATTTTTTGGTGTGTGAACACCACGCAACTTATACATTTTGTGACATATGTAAACTTTTTATTAAGCTGTTAAGTATTTTATAATGGCTATTTTGTAGTTTGTTACAAGTTTTAAGATTTCATTTACGTAAATAATTTTCCAGCGATAATCTCTCCGAGGCTTTTAATATTTTATTGCAATCTGTTTATTCATGTAGCCTGTTGCATTCATTTATTTCTATTACACTACACTTATTACATTCATTTCTATCATTTGTCATTACATTTGCTCAAATTATACACTTGTACTTGTACAAATTTACTGTCACTTTTATTGCTTATTTTGTTTCATCCACAAGCATATTCATACTAGTACAGATTTTAATTCCTTTCGGCAAGTCGCTTATAAATTAGAAACATTAGGACAAGTGCCAGTCCTTGTGGCACTCTGCTGATGAATTTTCATCCACTTTCACTGTTTGTATCTCTCATCTACTGAACTGCATGACCCTTGTCGGTTTAGCGCTTTGATTATAATATCTATTGAAATAGTTTGACTTTCATTCCTCTTTTGTTTTGTAGGTTCCAGATTAGCATTTCACAAGGCTGTCTATCATCAAAAACTTTCTTGGTCTAAATATCCAGTAAATACAATCTGCTTATCCATTTCTTGAATAATTGTTTAATCTGTCATATACAAGAATTTGCTGATTTAAAAAAAAATACTAGTTAGCAGAATTGTGCTCTCCAAATGTTTCAACATATGTTCAAGTGCACACTCATGCCAGATCAACCAGGCTGTGATGGATATGTGGGGCAACGGGCCTCCAACAGCAACAGCCTGGTTGACCAGGCAGGCACCAGATGAGCCTGGCCCATGGCCGGGCTCAGAGAGTAGAGAAACTCTCGAAACTCTTCAAAGGTATATCAAAGGAGTTAGGAAGTTCAAAATTACATTTGTTATAAGGAAAGAATTTCACTATACAGTATACTGGAGAATTTCTGTAGATCGCCTGAAACTTTTTCATGTGCACATGAATATTGTATGTACAAAATTAATAGTTTTGTATAACTTTGCCCTCCAGCCAGTTATATAACCTTAGCATTGGCTGTATGTTTAATGTCGGTCTTTTTTTTTCTGAAAAGTCTTACTTTCGTTGCATAATGCAGTTACTGCTTGTTAATGCTTTATAACTATAAAATTAAATGCACAAGTTATTGAATAGTAGTGGCTCTTATAATTAATGCTAATTACATCAGCTGATTTATTTATCTTTCTGAAATTCATGAACAACTATAGTACAGTGTACCGTTTATATTTCATTCAGAATGCTGTTCAAGTGCCATTAATTTATCTCCTTAAGAATTTAAAATAGACTAGTCCTTAGCAAATTACACTTACAAAAGCATTAAAATAAACTACATAAGGTAGTTTGGACCATAACGTACTATGTATTTACTTCAATGAAAAAATTAAAGGGATGAACATGGCAGATGGAGCTCTCTAGTTTCTGAGTCCATTGACTGTATTTTGTACATGTTCTGCATGTGTAAAACCCCTGTGGTTTAGCGCTTCTATTTGATTATAATAATAATAATAATCTGCATGTGTAAGAATGGTAGCCAAGCTGATATTGTGAATTTTAAGAAGTCATTATAATTTTCTTTCAATGATTTTTAAAGAAATACATGAAAAGGTTTAGAAGAGTACAACTAATAAAAGCTATGAAGCCTCATAGTGTGTAACACCTCTCAAGTGATAATGTGCCAGCTTTCTGACCATTCACAGACCTGTGTTATGAACTGCTACATGAACATACTAAATATTTTCTCTACAAAATGTAGAGATATCCTATCACTGATGTACACATTCTTTACCTTTATTCCCATTTTAATGTATATTTTTACTATCCTGTATTTTAAAATGATGTATTCTTCATCAGATGAACTTTTTAATTACAGTACAGTATATAAATTCCAAATGGTTATTTTGAATCATTAGCTTAAGAACTATGACTTAAGACTGTAAAATATATGTAGATACTGTGTGTTATATGCATAGAGGTTTATTTTTGTTTAAATTTGAATGGTTCCTTGCAGCAAATCATTCATAGCAAAATGTAATAAAAATATGGATACTGAACATGCATGTTGTGCCATAGCTTACAACGGACCCTCTTAACATGATTACGTGACGTGTCAAACTCTGTGTTCATTATCTATGTGTAATAAAATGTAGACTACCACATTTACCTTTACATCTTTCCTTTTTTTTAATTCCACACCTTTGCTTTAAGCAATAGGGTGAATCAGGTTCACTGTAGCTCCTTAATCTATGATATGTATCCTTGCCTAATTCATAATGAATGCATTACAGTACATATTTACAACGAGAAGCCTGTATGGATTTTTTCAGAGCTGTATAGCAAACTGGTGATAAAATTAGGAAAAAGTGTCGAGGGTGAGTTTATGGGTGAAAACTGTCAGTTTGAATAATTCCTTGCTTATACCAAGATGAGTGCAACCACAATAGACCATATCTTGACCAATATAACAGCTCCTCTCACAGCAGGGCTAATCTCAGACAATACTACTGATCACTTACCCACCTAACTTACAACCAACACATGTAAACTACCACTCAAAACTAGTAGATCTTATTTCGTCTCCATGATGAGACATTAAATAACGTCACTACATCAGTAAGTTGCATTGACTGGCACAGAGTTAACCGACGACAGGGGCGTTGACGAATGGTCAAAATTTTTGTGCCAAAAATACAAAGCCTGTACAATAGACATTGTACTATTAAAACTAAGCAGATCACAGCAAAGTGACTAGGTGACCCATGGCTAACAAATAGCATCTGCAGGTCACTGATAAACTTATGAAAAACAATATAGATTGGGCTTAAATACAAAACAAACTAATAAGGAAGACTAATCAATTGTATTATGCTAGCAGGTTCAATGAAGTAGGTGACATGAAAACCTGGAGCACACACTTTCATCCATTACAATATTGTTCAACAAATCATTATAAACCGACACTTTTCCGTTAATACTAAAGACAGCAAGGTTACTAAAATACACAAAAGTGGAGACTCAACAGATTTAAATAACTATTGACCAATATCTAACTTAGTACAGTGGACCCCCAAGTTTCGACCACCTCAAAACTCGAACAATTATGCAAGTGTAATATTGTAAGTGCTTTTGTAAGTGTATTTTTGGGGGTCTGAAATGGACTAACCTACTTTACATCATTCCTTATGGGAACAAATTCGTTCAGTAATGGCACTTGAACAGCCTTCTGGAATGAATTATGGCCGAAACTCGGGGGTCCACTGTATTGTCCTCCAAAATTTTCAAAAAATTAAGCCACAAGAGATTACACTGCTTTCTAGTGTCACTTAATATACTCAACCCCTGCCAGTTTGGTTTCAGACAAAATAAAAGCACAAATAATGCAAGACTTCATGCAAATCTTGAAAATAATGAATATCTACTTAACAGATACAATTACGTCTCTATCAAAGGCATATCCTTGACAACGTCACCTACTGACATAGGGGTGCTGCAGGGCAGTGTTCTCGGCCCTCTTGCTCCTCATACAGATCAGTGATCTTCCAAATTCATCTCAGCAACTTAGACCTGTTCTATTTACAGATGACAACTTTTGTGATCTCACACTGTTAATGAGGAGCCCAAAAATATGTTGCTATGTACTTCAAACAGCACTACTTACAGTATACAGTGGACCCTCACTTATCGGCCGTAATCCGTTCCAGAAGGTCGGCCTAAAAGTGAAATGGCCTAAAAGCGAAATAATATTTCCCATAAGAATTAATGTAAATACAATTAATCCTTTCCAGACAAAAATATCAACAAAAAATATTTTTTTTAAGATTAACTAGTATAGTTTTACATTCACAAAACAATGAGAACTAAATAAAATGACTAAAGAAATGGATAAATGGACATTTAAATCACTATTACATACCTTTATTGAAGGCAGGAGGAGAGTATTGTTTGGAGACAGGACAAAATACTCCTTCAATATGATGCTAATATCAACTCTATACGGCTTATTTATCTATCACAATTCATCTAATATGACATAATAAACAATATAAATAACATAGAAACCTCATATACACTCTAGAATGAATAAAATATGTCATTACGTATGTGGCTAGTGGTAGCGGCAGCAGGAGTTTGTTTGGAGACAGCACAAGAGTGTCCTTCAATATGACACTAATATCAACACTATGGCTTATTTATCTATCACAATTCATCTAATATGACATAATAAACAATATTAATAACATAGAAACATGACATATACTCTAGAATGAATAAAATATGTCATTACGAATGTCACGAGTGGTGCTGTGTTGTTGGGTGTATAAGAGCCACTGAAAGATAAGCCTTACATAGTGGTGGTGAAGGCGGCAGTGTTGTCAGTCGGCCTATATACCTCAAACAACAATGGAGGAGTTAAGTTTTGTGTCGTCATTTTTCTATCGCTTAATCGCTTAACTTACTTGCTACACTGTTAATGCTACACTTTATCACTGGCTGGCGCTATAGCTTTTATTGACTCCTGCTGCTTTAGTATCGTACATATCGTAGAATCACTGAAGAAGGCACATTCTCCCCTCTCAGTCCTTTACCAAAGGGTGGCTTATTTCAGAGTGGCTTATTTCAGTCACAATCAATAAACAAGCACCAAAATGAATGGATGAACACGCAGAGTATTTGACATGTGAGAAAGTGGCATCGCTGGTGGGTTGATGCGTCCCATACGGCTGATAAGCGGAAGCCGAAAAACCGGCCTATAAGCAAGTTGGCCGATAAGCGAGGGTCCACTGTACTATCTAATCTATCCCTACCTCAATCTGGGGCTCCACTACAGCTAATCATTTTAAGACAATAATGACACAACAAAAAGAGGCTGTATGAATTATCACCGTCTAGTGCCAAACAACACAGACTATTTCCCAATTCAAAAGTTTAAACCTACTTTACCCTTTCACTATCCAGACCTCCACTTTTCTTAAAAATAATAAAAAAATTCTTCTGAAATGGCAAGAGAATTTTTTCTGGACATAATGACACCAAAAGTATGAAATTTGATCGAAGACTTTTGGAATTATGGAAAAGCAAAGTTAGAGGTCTCGGCACAATTTACACATTGGCGATTTTGCTGAATTTGAGTCCTATTTAAAGTAAATTCCATTGCTCCAGAAAACAAAATTCTTTGATATTCACTACTATACCTTCAGTTCTACTGATTGAGCACAAGAAACTGCCCATTTGACTATCACAACTATCCTATAAAGTGCACAGAATTTAGTAATTTAACCAACTTTACAGAAAATTTAAAAAATACTAGTATAAAAACAGAGGCCAAAATAAACAATGTAGACATTACTGGCCCTAAAGCATTTTCTCTGTTCATTAATCATGTGCCCAGGCTTTTCCTGTATTACAATTGCCATCCATGTTGAATTCAGAATCATACAAAAATAGAAGATTTACATTATTTCTCTGATAAAATATAACCAGGAATGCTTAATCATGGTTTACATGTCCCAATAATTGAATTAGATTATTAAAAACCCATAAAACAGACTGGGGGTGGGGGTGCTTGGGGGCCTTTCCCATCCTCAGGAAAATCATCAAAAAACTAACATTTCCACTACTTTGAGCTCAAACCAACCAAACTAATCTATTTCAATAGTATGTCTTCCGTTCTATCAAATGATATCAACTAATATCCATAAAACGACAATAACCATGCCTTACATTCTATTAACCAAGCACAAGAAACCACTGATTTAGCCATTTCAACTACATGTGTCTTATACAGTGGACCCCCGCCTAACGAGCAAAATTCATTCCAGAAGCCTGCTCAAGTGCCATTACCGAACGAATTTACTTCCTTAAGAAATAATGTCACATAGGTTAGTCTATTTCAGACCCCCAAAAATACACTTCCACAAGCACTTACAATATTATACTTACATAATTGTACGATTTCCAGGGTGCTCGTTAGGCGGGGGACCACTGTAAAGTGATCTGAATTTGGTAATTTGGCCAATTTCACACAAAATTAAAAAATGCCAATTTAAAAAAAAAAAGTCCATAATAAACAATGTGCCCTGCAGGTGCATGCTGTCCCCATGTTCTCTTCAACCACTGTATGTCCCATGTGGCCAGATGGGCATAGGTGTGTGGGAGAGGGGATGGGTAGAGGTGGATGGGTGAGGGTATGTGGACATAGATATGCAGATGATGTGCTGGTGAGGGTGAAAATATTTCGGGGAGAAGGAGGTGCAAGCATTAGAGGTAGTCTCCGAAAGCATGGGCAAAAGGAGTATGGGTGAAGGGCAACTGTGGGAAACAGGTGAAGGTGGAGGACAGATATTTTGGGTGAAGGCATTAGTCCTGCCTTCCCCCCTCTAGCATATAAGTGTACATGTGTATGGGCAGGAGGTAGAGGGCATATGGGTGAGGGATAGAATGTATGGGCCTTCTAGAAGGGTGCAAAAAATGGGCAGAGGAGTATGAAAAATAGGTCTTAGCAATGGGCATGGCAAATGTGGGTGGGTGTGATGGGTGAAAGTGTCAGGTAAAGGTTAGAGTGCCGTGTTCTTTACCCTCCATCTCGCAGTGAGGCTCAGCGCTCTGTATGCAAACAGTACCACACCGCGGCCACACACCTATGCCACACTGCATGCCTCAACCCACACCACCCACTCATATAACCTCCTCCCTTCTCCCTCCATGGCCACAACCTCACCACCCACAACCCTGATCCATACCACCTGCCCCTATATATATAATTCCCCCTGGCCATGTGCCTTCACCCACACCATGTCTCCAATTCACACCTGTGTCCCTCACCCATACTACCCATTCCTGTAAATTCCCCCATGCCTTCAACCACACCATTCCAACCAGCAACCTCCACCCACACATCTCCCCCACAGCCACATGCCTTAACCCCCCACCTACACAACCTTCCTATACAATTCTCCCCCACAGCCACACACGGCATGCCTACATCTACACCATTTCCCCATTTCTCCACTACCTCAAGACCACACTTTCCTTAGCCTCGTGCCCTCACCAACACCATCCACATACTTAATCACTTAAGTCACCCACTGCCCTCATCACTGCCTACACCACCAACCGCACACTCATCTGCCTAGTCACTCATCATCCACATCACCATGCACACCAGGCCACCGACAACCACAACTTTCACCCACAGCTTCAAGCTCACATGGCTTCTACCCACACCTTTCACTCACTCCCTTCCCCCCAGCCTCAACAGCCTCAAGCCCACAGCCCCATACCCACAACTTAACTATGCTTCCATGGCCCACACACCCTAACATGCCATCCACACACCTAGTTACATACAACTGCCGGCAAACAAACAGGGTGTGGAACTAGCAGGATGATGCCTCATTTGTTCCAGGTTTATTACAATTTGATGATCTTAACAGTGGAATTGTCTTGCACTCTCTGAACCCACAGATAAAGGTTATTTACAACCAAACACAACATCTTTGATACAACCATTGGATCGAATACTTAAATGCCACTACACATACACAGGGAAGGGCAGAAATTGGCAGTAAAGGATGATAACTCAAGCGGTTGGAGTGTTCGAGTTCTGGCATAAAATTAACACTGCAAATGTAACAGCCAATGTAAAAGTTGTAATAATGTTGGTAGAAATACCGACAATATGTTAGGTAAAAGGACACAAGTGCAACTAATGTGACATTTTATTTTGGAGAGCAAAACATTGCCACAATAAAATGTCACATTAGTTGCACTTTTGCCCTTTTACCTAACAATGTAAAAGTTGCATGGGATCAAGTAGCCAGAATCAACATTAAATGCAAGATGGGGAAAATTATGGCCTAGCATGGTGAATAATTTCACAGGTTTTTCCTCAGTAGAAAGGTAGGGCCAATAAATCATTGGTCTAGCAATGAGTGTGCCAGGTGAGGGATTTGAAGATACTCAGCCAAAGGATTTGGATGAACTATTAGCTGATGATGACAAAGAACAAACTGCAAAGGAAATGTTTAAGGAGATGAATTCTCAGATACAAAGGATGCAGATAATGGAAGAGGATGAGGAAGAATCTGAACCTAAATAACTGATAATTCAAGACCTATGATAGATAATGCATGGTGCTGGTAAACTTGTAGGCACTTTCACTGAAATAGACCTGGACTCATCTAGAAGCACTGCTGTGAAGCAAGATATGTAGCAGATGACTATGCCCTATAATAAGCTGTATTAAGTACTGATGGGAAAAATACAGCAGAGAAGCATGACAGAATTCCTGAGGAGTCCTGTAAGTAACAACTCTGCATTAACTTCATTCCACAAGCCACAGCCATCCATCTCATCCTACAAAGTACAACCATTCACTACAGTCAAGTAGAGTCACAACAATTCTCTCCACTGATATCTAGGTTGGCATGCATCATTTCAATCGTATAATTTTAAGTGAATGACATGCTAAGTACGGTAGGTACCCCCACACACCCCTCTTTTTGCATTTGACACATTCCTGACAACAATAACAATAACAAATTTATTTTGACATGATACATGGTTGTACAAAGGAACATAATAGTTGAGTGTACATGCCAAAAGTCCCTTGTATAGAGAATTTCGGGCAAAACTTAAAATTAACTTAAGATTAATAAGGCAATAACAGATTATGTTAAATTAGACACATATGCAACACTTGGGTATCTTTATTGAGAAAACGTTTCGCCACACAGTGGCTTCATCAGTCAATACAAAAAGAAAGTAGTAATAAAGGAGGAGTTTGAGGTAATCAGTCCTCGGCCTGGATCGATGTGTTCAGTCCATCAATCTTGAAGTAAATTTACTTCTAGATTGATGGACTGAACCATCGACTCAGGCCGAGGACTGATTACCTCAAACTCCTTTATTACTACTTTCTTTGTATTGACTGATGAAGCCACTGTGTGGAACGTTTTCTCAATAAAGATACCCAAGTGTTGCATATGTGTCTAATTTAACAACTTGTCGGTTCTCTGAACCATTCATCTACAAATAACAGATTAAATGGTCATTAGATGAGTTACAGTGAGTACTAGAGAATTGAGTAATAATAGGTAATGCTACATGGCTTTAATAAGTCTAGTAGAGAAGTTTAGTAGAGAATAATTACAGTTTTGAATTATTTTATAAAAATTACAGTATTACAATAGAACAATTTACAATATGAAGTATGTATTACAATTGAGTATTTAAAATAACGACATTTGAACATTCTAATTTTGAAGTATTACAATAGAACAATTTACAATATGAAGTATGTATTACAATTGAGTATTTAAAACAACGACATTTGAACATTCTAATTTTGAAGTATTACAATAGAACAATTTAAAGAATTAACAATACGAGGCATTACAATTTAGTATTCAAAACTGAAATTTGAACATCCTACTTTTGAATTAATGAGTACGTACATGGTTGAGCAATCCTCAACACAATATAAAGTAATGAAATTGAGACATCATCAGTACTTTTTGTGTAGCTTTTGAGTAAACTGGTAGGTATTAAGTACGGTTTGTCTGGTTAATTTTGGGTGATGAGGAGATTTCTAAGTAGGGCCTTAAATTGATTTGCAGTCAGAGGTCCTTTAGTGTGTTCTGGTAATGAATTCCAGATCTTCGGGCCCTTTACGTGCATAGCATTTTTGCACAGGGAGAGATGGACACGAGGGATATCATAGAGTGATTTGTGTCTTGTATTATGGCTGTGTGTTCTGTTGTAGTTATCAAGGAGGAGTTTGAGAGGAGGGTTTATATTTGAGTGTAGTATTCTGTGTATGTAGTAGGCACAATAATAAGTGTGGATGTTTTGTATATTAAGTAAGTTAAGATTCTTGAAAAGCAGAGGAGTATGCTGTCTATTAAAGGAGTTTGTAATCAATCGCAGTGCAGCTTTTTGTTGGATTATTAAAGGTTTAAGGTGATTTGCTGTGGTTGAGCCTCATGCACAAATACCGTAGGTGAGGTAAGGGTAGGTGAGAGAGTGGTATAGATCAAGAAGAGCTGATCGGAGTACATAGTATCGTATCTTTGAGAGGATGCCTACTGTTTTCGAGACTTTCTTGGATATTTGCTGTATGTGAGTTTGGAATTTGAGATTGCAGTCTAGGTGGAGACCTAGAAATTTGCCCTCTGTGTGTCTAGAAATGGTTGAACCATTTATCAGTATGTTAAGTTGTACATTTGAAGCTCTGTTTCCAAATAGCATAAAGCAGGTTTTGTCTATATTGAGAGTAAGTTTGTTGGTGGTCATCCAAGTAGATATTTTTAGTAGTTCGGCATTTACAGTGTCTGTTAGTATGGTTGGGTTTGGGTGAGAAAAGACATAAGTAGTGTCATCTGCAAATAAAATAGGTTTAAGGAGTTTAGATTCATTTGGGAGGTCATTGATGTAAATGAGAAAGAAGTAGGCCAAGGACACTCCCCTGTGGGACTCCAACAAGAACTGGCTGTGTAGTGGAGTTAGCTCCATTTGTGTATACTATATGTGAAACAGCATTGTGTGCATGCACTGAAGAACTTGGTTAAATTTACATTATGTACTTATGAATCCATAATGAGAGAGTAATTGTGGTAGGGGACCTAAATGCTAAAGTGGGAGAAACATGCAGAGAGGGTGTAGTAGGTAAGTTTGGGGTGCCAGGTGTAAATGATAATGGGAGCCCTTTGATTGAACTTTGTATAGAAAGGGGTTTAGTTATAGGTAATACATATTTTAAGAAAAAGAGGATAAATAAGTATACAAGATATGATGTAGGGCGTAATGACAGTAGTTTGTTGGACTATGTATTGGTAGATAAAAGACTGTTGAGTAGACTTCAGGATGTACATGTTTATAGAGGGGCCACAGATATATCAGATCACTTTTTAGTTATAGCTACAGTGGGAGTAAAAGGTAGATGGGATACAAGGAAAATAGAATCAGTAAGTAAGAGAGAGGTGAAGGTTTATAAACTAAAAGAGGAGGCAGTTAGGGTAAGATATAAACAACTATTGGAGGATAGATGGGCTAGTGAGAGTGTAGGCAATGGGGTCGAAGATGTATGGGGTAGATTTAAAAATGTAGTGTTAGAGTGTTCAGCAGAAGTTTGTGGTTACAGGCGAGTGGGTGCGGGAGGGAAGAGGAGCGATGGTGAAATGATGATGTAAAGAGAGTAGTAAGGGAGAAAAGTTAGCATATGAGAGGTTTTTACAAAGTAGAAGTGATGCAAGGAGGGAAGAGTATATGGAGAGAAAAAGAGAGGTTAAAAGAGTGGTGAAGCAATGTAAAAAGAGAGCAGATGAGAGAGTGGGTGAGATGTTATCAGCAAATTTTGTTGAAAATAAGAAAAAGTTTTGGAATGAGATTAATAAGTTGAGGAAGCCTAGAGAACAAATGGATTTGACAGTTAAAAATAGGAGAGGAGAGTTATTAAATGGAGAGTTAGAGGTATCGGGAAGATGGAGAGAATATTTTGAGGAGTTGTTAAATGTTGATGAAGACAGGGAAGCTGTGATTTCGTGTGTAGGGCAAGGAGGAATAACATCTTGTAGGAGTGTGGAAGAGCCAGTTGTGGGTGTAGGGAAGTTCGTGAGGCAGTGGGTAGAATGAAAGGGGTAAGGCAGCTGGGATTGATGGGATAAAGATAGAAATGTTAAAAGCAGGTGGGGATATAGTTTTGGAGTGGTTGGTGCTATTATTTAATAAATGTATGGAAGAGGGTAAGGTACCTAGGGATTGGCAGAGAGCGTGTATTGTTCCTTTGTATAAAGGCAAAGGGGACAAAAGAGAGTGCAAAAATTATAGGGGCATAAGTCTGTTGAGTGTACCTGGTAAAGTGTATGGTAGAGTTATTATTGAAAGAATTAAGAGTAAGACAGAAAGCAGGATAGCAGATGAACAAGGGGGCTTTAGGAAAGGTAGGGGGTGTGTAGACCAAGTGTTTACAGTGAAACATATAGGTGAACAGTATTTGGATAAGGGTAAAAGGGTTTTTGTGGCATTTATGGATTTGGAAAAGGCGTATGATAGGGTAGATAGGGGGGCAATGTGGCAGATGTTGCAGGTGTATGGAATAGGAGGAAGGTTACTGAAAGCAGTGAAGAGTTTTTATGAGGATAGTGAGGCTCAGGTTAGAGTGTGTAGGAGGGAAGGGACTATTTCCCAGTAAAAGTGGGCCTTAGACAAGGATGTGTGATGTCACCGTGGTTGTTCAATATATTTATAGATGGGGTTGTAAGAGAAGTGAATGCGAGGTCTTGGCAAGAGGTGTTGGGCTAAAAGATAAAGAAGCAAATACAAAGTGGGAGTTGTCACAGTTGCTTTTTGCTGATGACACTGTGCTTTTGGGAGATTCTGAAGAGAAGTTGCAGAGGTTGGTGGATGAATTTGGTAGGGTGTGTAAAAGAAGAAAATTGAAAGTGAATATAGGAAAGAGTAAGGTGATGAGGATAACAAAAAGAATAGGTGACGAAAGATTGGATATCAGATTGGAGGGAGAGAGTATGGAGGAGGTGAATGTATTCAGATATTTGGGAGTGGACATGTCAGCAGATGGGTCTATGAAGGATGAGGTGAATCATAGAATTGATGAAGGAAAAAGGGTGAGTGGAGCACTTCGGAGTCTGTGGAGACAAAGAACCTTGTCCATGGAAGTAAGAGGGAATGTATGAGAGTATAGTTATACCAACGCTGTTATATGGGTGTGAAGCATGGGTGATGAATGTTGCAATGAGGAGAAGGCTGGAGGCAGTGGAGATGTCATGTCTGAGGTCAATGTGTGGTGTGAATATAATGCAGAGAATTCGGAGTTTGGAAATTAGGAGGAGGTGCGGGATTACCAAAACGATTGTCCAAAGAGCTGAGGAGGGGTTGTTGAGGTGGTTTGGACATGTAGAGAGAATGGAACGAGACAGAGTGACTTCGTGTGTATAAATCTGTAGTGGAGCGAAGGCGGGGTAGGGTCGGCCTAGGAAAGGTTGGAGGGAGGGGTAAAGGAAGTTTTGTGTGCGAGGGCTTGGACTTCCAGCAAGCATGTGTGAGCGTATTTGATAGGAGTGAATGGAGGCATATGGTTTTTAATACTTGACGTGCTGTTGGAGTGTGAGCAAAGTAACATTTATGAAGGGATTCAGGGAAACCGGCAGGCCGGACTTGAGTTCTGGAGATGGGAAGTACAGTGCCGGCACTCTGAAGGAGGGGTGTTAATGTTGCAGTTTTATAACTGTAGTGTAAAGCACCCCTCTGGCAAGACAGTGATGGAGTGAATGATGATGAAAGTTTTTCTTTTTCGGGCCACCCTGCCTTGGTGGGAATCGGCCGATGTGTTAATAAAAAAAAGAATCCATAACATCTGTATGCTGTAAAAATAATTGTAAACAAAATTATATGATATGTACCCTAAACCTAAATAAAGCTAAATGCAATAAACTTCAGCAAGGCTTGGGGAAGCTTTCGTCTGATTCATTTACCATGTACTATATCTTCCATAGAAAATGGGCAGAGACTAAGACAGGGTGATGAAAAGGTAAAATGGAGTGATGGTGTAGTGAATGTTGGAGGGTGGGATAGTAAGTGGTTAGTCAACTTGCACCACCACAACTCAAGTGTGTGTCCAGACACTGATGGGAGGATGAAATTTCATCATTCATGGTTTTGAACTAAGTATTAAATCTATGGTTCTTGACCAATCTTTACCAAATAAATGTGAGCTGTCTATACATACACAGAATAATCATACAGTGGACCCCCGAGTAACGAACAAAATTCATTCCAGAAGCCTGCTCAAGTGCCATTACTGAACGAATTTACTCCCTTAAGAAATAATGTCAAGTAGGTTAGTCCATTTCAGACCCCCAAAAATACACTTACAAAAGCACTTACAATATTATACTTACATAATTGTACGATTTCCGGGGTGTTCGTTACTCGGGGATTAACTGTATACAAAGTAGGAATTCATTTGGTTAAAAACCTAACCAAGGAAACAAACCTGTAATACTGTACTAACAATTCAACCTTAAAATATAAATATTAAATTTATGGTTCCTGACTAATTTCTAGAAAACAAATGTGAGCTCTCTATACATGAATATAATGACCACACACATAGTATGAATGCACTTCATAAAAAAATAACAGAATTTTTTTTTATAATTCAATGACTGAAACTAGTTTGATAAAAATATAATTTGCTGTGAAAGCTGGGTAGATATACAACAAAAGCTGAAAACAGGACAAAATTTAAATCATGACGTGATGAAACCACAGTAGGTGGGTGCACGAAAGGTGGGGGTTTACTGAAATCAGCATTAATACAGAATAATCAAGAGTTTGATTCACAATCATTCAATAAACTCTTGAACCATATAAACTTACAAGCTCAACAACTAAAATTACATCTGGTGCACATACAAGTTATACTGTACATACTCTAAATCCAGAATACAATGGTCCCTTGAGTTACGATATTAATCCATTCCAGAAGACATATCGTACCTCAAAACTATCATATATCAAACCCAAAATATATATTGTTTTATGGCAGTTCATTACAAGACTCTGGAAGTGCAACTTTTACTGCACCTTGGAATTGCATGCTCACAATTATCACTTGCAGCCACTGTATCTTCCTTCATCTGCTTCTCTCTTATCCACAATAACAAAAGTTTTTCCATCCTTATTATAATTTCTCATGCATCAGTGCACTAATTCTAACTTTTTTTTCACAATTTCTGGCTTGATCTTCAGAGAAAATGCCTGTTTGCTGTGCACTTCAGGGGCCATGATGACTTGGTAGCACAAAAAATAGGGAAATTAAATCAAATGCATGTAGTACAGTAGACCATCGATTAACATGGGTTCCTTTAAAGCGTTTTCTCCATTACACTATTGTCAAATTGTGGCATATTTTCATCTTACACCTCGTAAAATCCAATTTAAATGGTTCTGCTTCTCGGTAGGGAAAAAATTTCAGCGCCACAAGCTGGATGGTGGGGATTTTCCTGTGTAGTGAGCGTTAGGCAGTCTGCCTGTGGGTCAGGCCATTGTTTTTTATGGGGGAGGCCTTAGTTTCCTACCCTGCCACCTCCGTACCAGTGCTCCTTATGTACACGTCCAGTACGGTACCCAGCATTGTCTGAGAATCGGGTTTTGGTCTTTTTATTACCCTTCATTGCATCTGCCAAGGAACCATGGCACCCAGGAGGCATGTAAGTAATGCAGGAAGAGGCAAGACAAAGTTAAAACGTTCAAGTCTTGGAATTATGAAGAAAATAGAGATATTAGATAAGCTTAAATGTGGTGCATGTGTGGTGGACATGGCGAGAGCTTATGGCCTTAATGAAGCGTCGGTTCATATGATTAAAAAGATTGAAGCAAATATATGGGCTTGTGCAATGAATAACTCGAGCTGTCGTCTGATTTACTGACTTGATTGACCTACTGACTTGATTAATTTACTGAATGACTTGACTGACCTGATTTACTACCATAATTTTTAAAGGGGTGGACCGGTAAGCCAGCGGAAGGCCTCGGTCAGATGACCAAAAGCTCCAACAGCAGGTCATCATCTGACTAAGACCCGCATCAGGAAACACTTGTTCTGTTTCCTGACAAACCTTACCTAACCTGATTTACTGATTTTCTGAATGACTTGACTGACTGACTTACTGAAAGCCTTACTGACTTGACTGACTGAATGAATGACTTGACTGATTTACTGACTTGACTGATTTACTGATTTTGACTGATTTACTGACTTGATTGACTGATTTACTGAATGACTTGACTGACTGACCTGACCTCACTGATTTATTTAATGACAACTTATTTACTGATTTATTTAATGACAACTTATTTACTGAATTACTGACTGACCTACTGACTTGACTGATTTACTGAATGATCTATTTGACTGACTGACCTATTGACTTGACTGATTTCCTGAATGACCCGACTGACTTGAATGAGTGACCTACTGAATTGAATGTACTGACTTGACTGACTGACTCGACTGGACTGACTGACCTACTGACTTGACTGGACTAACTGACTGACTGACCTACTGACTCGACTGGACTGACTGACTGGACTACCATCCACCTCAGCCCAGATGGGCCTCAGCATGTCTCTCCACTCCTTCACAATCATCGACAAACACCAGCAACCACAATTTAAATTTAAATTCTGTTGTATTTGTAGCCTTAAACAACAGAAAAAAACATACATAACGACAATGAACAACAATTGTATTATAATTTTTATTTGTGTAAGATTTGGAGACCTAAAAAAAAAAAAAAAAAAAAAGTTGTTTGGCTTTTTTGTGGGTGTCTCAGGAATGTAACCCTATTTTTCCTACAAGTTCTTCAGTTCCTTTAATACGGATTCGTCTAACACTGAATTTTCAGGAACGTAACTATACTGTGTTAATTGACGGTCTACTGTATCTCAAAATTTTCATCGCAATTCAAAGCTAAATTCCTTTATGAGGGTAAATTGAAACTCAAAATTATCACAAGTCAAGACCATCATAACTCAAGGGACCACTGTATGCACAAAGTACATGAAACATGTGAATACAGACACTATAACTGAAATATAGCACTAAGCATATTAAAATCTTACCATGCAGTACTTGTTAACAAATTATTCTCAGAAAGAAAATACAAAATTTCATATAATTTTACAAATGATGCCCATTTTCACCAAATTCAGGTACATAATTTTTTTTTTCACTCTTACACCACATGAATGTGCACTAGTGTGAGCATTACTCTGATTAGCAGTAGAAAGTAATATGTACACTGTACATTATTGGATACAACATTATTATCTTGTAATTCATCATTAGAAATAACTCCATCTGCTTGAGATGTGTCTTTACAGTGTCTATTGACTAATTATACATCAGCCTTTAAATCTGTACACAATAATATAAACCAATAAATTTTTTGTCAAGTTTAGTCATAGCTGAATTTTTTTTTCTACAATTAACATTATCTTAGAGCTTACTCTGATTTTATTGGTTTAGCATAAGAATTTCTCATTTTTTTTAATTAAGCTCTAGCCTTTCCTGAAGTTTCCTTAACACGTCCAAAGATTAACTGAGCATAACAAAATCATTATGATTTGGTAATGGTGGCGAATAAAGCAAATCATATGAAAGTCTTTTGTCAACCCCATAGAGAACAAAATAAGGTGTTTCACTGACTGAAACATCAAATTACGAATTTATAGAACATATAGGTTCATCCCTTGTAAAACTCAGGATCTATAGCGACTCTAAAAATAACTAAAACTTTGCTGTTATGCTCTACTAATCCTTTATCAGCTGGATGATGAATTGTTATTGTAGATTTATTGTGTACAAACTGTTCGAACAACCTTTCTAGAATTTCACTGCACAATTCACCCCATTATCAGATACAATTGACTTGGTAGTATGACAAATGATCCTTTCCTTCAATACACTTGCAATTGCTTCAGTCGTTTTATCTTTAACGGTAAGCAAATTCACAGTATCTTGAGATATTGTCAACCAGAGAGATAAACCCTAACAGTATTACCAATAAGATTTTTAAATTAGCCTTGATAATGTGATTAGAAAAAATTGTAATTCAAATGCCATTTAGAAGGAAGATGTATCTTCATATATTCCAAGAATTAAAAATTGTTGTAAATTTAAAATTAATATTTTGCAAGCTCTCCATGGGGAAGCGGAACAGAATTCATCCTCTGTAAGCCACGCATGTCGTAAGAGGCGACTAAAATGCTGGGAGCAAGGGTCTAGTAACCCCTTCTCCTGTATATATTACTAAATTTAAAAGGAGAAACTTTTGTTTTTCCTTTTGGGCCACCCTGCCTCGGTGGGATACGGCCGGTTTGTTGAAAGAAGAAGATTTTGCAATATGCCATTTATATTTTTTCAACTTCTTTGAAGGTTATTAATGTTTGCTAACTATACAGCCTCTCCTCACTTAGTGACATATTCGTTTACTGATGATTCGGACTTACCTAAATAATATACGTACGTATATTAGAGCTGATTTCTTCTATTCTGTTTATTACAATACGTATACAGAACACTACTGTATAAGCATTTAAAAATATACCAGAAATGTTATAAATGGTGCAAAGGTGACATTAAAACAATATCAAAGATGGTTGACACAAACCCACTACCATTACAATATGCTCCTCACTTAGCGACAAATTCGTTTACTGATATGGTTTTAGGAACGGAACTCCGTTGTTAAGTGAGGAGAGGCTGTATTGGTAAAATGAAGTAGACAATGCAATATTCTACTTTTGAAATATTATGTAGCATACCTATACTGTTGAAGTACACAGAACTGTAATGTACCTTAGAAAACAATGCAATATTTAAACAACAATACCTTGTTGAACTTTAATTTTATGAAGACCTGGATCAGAACCAGAGTAAGAGTACAAACTATCGTGCTCTGTGGAAGAAAAAAAAATAATGCTGTAGCTAGAGGAAAGCTGGCATGTACAATATATTAATTATATAATATTTAACATAGGTGTTGTTTTACTCTAAACTACAGATGCAATTTTAAGTAACAATAGGACAGATTTTCTCTCATTTTATGCAGGGTCACTATTATGAATGTCTCATTTCTATTGCTAATTCTCAATGTGTGATGAACATTTGTTTGTAATTGGAGAAGCACTCAGCCCACTGGGGTGATACAATACCTGGGTAATGGGAGGCAATGAGGTTCAATCCAAAGAGGGTAAGGATAAATCTAATTTCTCAGTTCAAGAGATTCTCTTTCTGACCCTTGAAGGGGCAATGTACATTAGCCATATGAAGTGGTGCTGTTTGCAAGATGATATACAGTAGTGCCTCGGTACTCGAACTTAATTCCTTCCAGAAGGCTGTTCGAGTGCCGATCTGTTTGAGTAACCAACAATATTTTTTTTTTTTCATGAGGAATAATGTAAATTAGATTAATCCATTTCAGACCCCCAAAAATACTTACAAAAGCATTTTAACACAAAGTTTACAAGCCTAGCATGCTTTGAACACTTCACTACCTGTATCAGGACTTGTTCCAGAAGTGTTTTTCAAGAGATCGGAGTGCAGATTTTTGCTTTTTCATAAATGAAGGTCTCAGAAACACTTTCACCAGCTAACTGTTTTTCATTGATCAAAATCAATAACAATTTCTCAACCTCTTCAATTGTTTGTGGTCTTTGTTTCATAACCGCTTTCACTCCTTTTGCAACATCAGCCTTTTTAATGGCTTCTTTATTTTTTAGTATCATAGAGATCATAGATTTCGCCAAAAAAAAAAACTCGGTAGCAAGATCAGACACGCGGGCACCGCTTTCATATTTCACTATGAGTACTTTTTTCATCTCTATTGTGACTAACCAATTTTCTTTTTGGTGGGCCCCATGGTGACTTATTTATACAATATAAAAAAAAACACCAAAAAATGTGAAGAAACACGAAATAGTTTACAGTGAAGTTCTGGCAGGTCATGTTTGTTTGGTCGAATGCCGAGCAAATGGTCGTCTATTGAGCGATTTTTTTACTAAACGAAGCATTTGAATACCGAATTGTTTGAGTTGGGAGCTGTTCAAGTACCGAGGTACTACTGTATATCCAAGATTGCAATTAAGCAGACATAAGTGTTGATGGTTTGACTGAGCTTAGTACAGCTGTTGTGGGGCCAGAACACATCTACTGCATAAGGTGAGGTACACTTAAAAATAATGGACAGGACAACTGACCATTACCCAACATTTCAAGTCTCTATTACAAAAGAAAACATTAAAAAACTTTCAGATGCCATAATGATGCCTTAATTAACAACTATATTGATATATTTGGTAATAATACTGACAATATGTTAGGCACAGAGAAACAAGCAGCTATGGTTTGCTCACCAGGGGGGACACAAGACAAGGCAGATAAACAGCATGGGATACACTAGAGTAATGTAGGGAAAGTATGGGATAAACAATACAATATAGGGAAACAGGATGGGATACACCTGACAATATATACAAATACTGTGGGATACACTAGTACAATATCAGGAAACAACATGGGATACACAAGACAATGCAGGGAAGCAGCATGGAAAAACAAGACAATGTACGGAAACCACAAGACAATGAAGGGAAACAGTATGGGATACACATTGTATGGAAATAGTATGAGATACATATTTTAGGGGAAACAATATGGGATTTGAAAAACAATGTAAAGAATTAGTATAGGGCACAAACCAAGAGAAACTAATGTGGGATACACTAGAAGAATATAGGGAAAATCACCGGACACACATGATAATGTAGGGAAGCAGCAAGGCAAACACAAGAGTAATGTAGGCAAACATCAGGAAGGGTTCCTGGACACTGATCTGTCCCTGCATGCCAATAACCAGCATGGGCAAGACTTCATTCATTACTTCCACATAAGCTTCATAGAGGCACTGACCACCTTCACCTACTGCCACTCGTCACACCCCAAGATCAATGGCAACAGTATGTGCTGGGTAAGGATCAATGCCATGGAAGCATGCTATCACTCCTGTTCCATCAGCAACTTCTGTAAAAATGCCACCCTCTACCCTCAACTTTATCCTGACCTCTACCCTGAGAATTTCCCAAGGTCACAGTTTCAGTGGTTGCAGTGTGACATGAACATGGATATGGTGTTCAAGCACAAGACTTCAAGAATGAGGATGAAGGTTTGGCCTATGTCCAGGTTCATGTGGGACTCCCTCCTGCCACTACTAACAACACTTCCACACATGCAGAGGTCCTCCTCTGGCATGAGAGCTGGACATATATGCCATTGGCACCTCAGTCACCTCATGTATCAGTGGAAACAGAATACACCAGAATTTTCTAAGAAAAAACTTGAGATTCATTAGAGAAATGTAAGAAAAGTGGATGCACTAAGACAATGATGGAAAGAACTGTGGGATATACTAGAGTAATATAGGGCTACATTGTGGGATAAATTAAAGTAATATGGGAAAACAGCACGGGCTACAATAATGTAGGGAAACATGGGATATACTAATGTAGATAAACAATACGGAATAAAAAGGATGATATGGGAAAAGAGTGTGGGATACACACTAGTAATATAGACAGCACTGAATACACTAGAGTAATGTACAGGCACAGGAGTAATGTCAGGAAAAAAACATGATACACACATGATAAGGTGGGGAAAGAGTTGGAGACACATTAGAATAATGTAGGGAAACAGTTGGGGATACATTAGAATAATGTAGGGAAACAGTTGGGGATACATTAGAATAATGTAAGGTAACAGTTGGGGATATACTACAAGAGTAATGTAGGGAAACAGTTGGGGATATACTACAAGAGTAATGTAGGGAACCATCATGGAAACTCCCTATGTCTCACATAACATCCCCTGGGGTTATGTAATATGGAAAATACATCCTTGGATCGTGCAAACACTGAAACAAATTATTAGTAAACCCTCAGTTTAACAGACTTCAGAAATATGCAACTAAATCAGCAGGGTCAACTGATACAGAAACAACAAAGTCTGTTATTGTTACGATCAGGGCAAAACAATTATCTTTATCCACCACAATCTTTATTACTGCCCATCCACTCCTGTTAGTCCATTAATCAAGGGTTTACTGTATATTATTAATAATATTATTAGTAGCTGTAGCAGTAGTAAGCATTGCTTGTTTTATGTAGCTACCATCTATGAGGGTGAATGAACTGCTACTGGGTCAATCCCTCGTCAGATCTTTCAGTCATTGTGTGCATCTGCATTTGTACACAGTAATAATGATAATATTTTATTTCAGCATGATACAAAGTTTGTACAGACATGGGCAATATTTAGTTGTGCATGCAGAAACCCCATAGTTACAAAGAGCATTTTGGGCAAGTATATAAGTAAATGTATGTTTTTGTGTCTGAACATTTGCAAATAATAAGTGAAAGTACATTACCTTCAATAATAATGCCACTCTCTCCAATGGTGTAGCTGAATGTAGCAAATGGAGCAACTGGAGATTTTGCAATTATTAGCTGTAGGAAGGGAAGAGTGCAGGTTACCTTGTGACAAATATGGAATAATTTTACATTAAAGTCTTTTCCATTATTCTTATAAAAGTCTATTTTGGTGCATTTCTACTTTCACTTTGATCTATGTTAGTAGTCAGATAAATAATTATATATCTTTGCCATAGATGTATCCCCACAAAACATGTAGATGTTATTGCTTTAAAGTAAACATAAATTTAGCAATTGTTTGAGCATTATGTGAACTTTGCATCATGGGTCACATTATAATGCTGGTTGAACTAATACAGTCCAATGTTCTTTCAGCCTGTGAGATCTAGGTGAGTCCTAGATCTCACAGGCCAGTGTGTTGACCGCTGGACCAACTGGTTCTAATAGGATTCATCTAACTAGGTATATTTCTATACACCATAGGAAAGTTATCATGGGCCCCACTGTGACTACAAATGCAGATTTTTACAGACAAATCCCACACTAGCTTAGTTGTGGCATGCTCTCTATCAAATCCCTTCAGAGCCACCATCATGACTCATGAAATTGTAATAACACGATTGCAAACAAATCACAGAATGGGTGGGGCTTCAACCCATGACAAGTGAGTCCTAAAACTCACAGGCCAGTCATGATGGCAGCATCGAAGGGACTTCAGCTAGAACACGCCACAGCCATGCTGGTGTGGGATTTGTCTGTAAAAACCTGCATTTGGGATTGCAGTGAAGTCAATGCTAAGCTCCCTATAATGTACAGAAATATATCTATTTGGATAAATTCTATTAGAACCAGCTGATCCAGTGGTAAACACACTGGCATCTGAGTTTTAGGATTCTCTTGCCATAGGTCCAAGCCTCACCCATTCTTTGATCTGTTTGCAATTGTGTTATTTTGATTTTGTGTCATATTCCTTACGACGACGTTTCGGTCCAACTTCGACCATGTACACTCCCTCAACCTTGGTGGAAGATAATCAGTCTCTCAACCATCTTCACCATGATTATCTAACACCAAAATTGGGGGACTGAATACAGGAGGGCCCAGCATACACAGCACCTTCTTTTCAGTGTTGCATGTTTTCATTGGCTTCATATTGAGCCACTTCATTATGCTCCACCCGCCGGTGACAATCTCCAGTGGGTGGAACATAATGAGCAATGGCTCAATTGAAATCTAACAAAAACATGGAACACCAAAAAATAGGTGCTGTATATGCAGGGCCCTTCTGTACTGTATTTGACTGATAAAGCCTGAAGCACAGGCAAAATGTTTCAGCAATGAAGATACATACCTAGTGTTGTATGTACTTGTGTCTTACTCATCATCCTGTCATACTGTATACCATTTATATTATGATTAAATTAAGAGATGTCACCAAGCTTCTAAGTTTCACCAGTTTCATTACCATATACAGTGGTACCCCGACTTACGATATTTTTTCATTCAAGAATGCTGTTCAAGTGCCATTACCAAACGAATTTATCCCCATAAGGAATGATGTAAAATAGACTAGTCCTTTTAGACCCCCAAAATTACACTTACAAAAGCATTTAAAAAAATAAACTTACATAAAAGGGTGAGTTTGGGGACCATCGTAAGTCGGGGTACCACTGTACATAGCAGAAATGTAGAAACTCAATTAGCAGCTAGATACAATATTCACAAGAACAAGCCCTCATTTCATGAACTACAGCATCTCTGCTGCAGGCCTGCAATACTGAGTTGTGCTATAAGCAGTGGCCAGTAATATTTACAGACAAGGAAAGAAGTTACTCAGAAATAACTTGTGTGATTTATATATTCTTCACCTAACAGTTCTTCTTCTTTCAACAAACTGGCCGTATCCCACAAGGCAGGGTGGCCCAAAAATAAAAACAAAAATTTATCTTTTTAACTTTGGTAATGTATACAGGAGAAGGGATTACTAGCCCCTTGCTCACGGCATTTTAGTCGCCTCTTACGACACACATGGCTTACGGAGGAAGAATTCTGTTCCACTTCCCCATGGAGATAAGAGGAAATAAACAAGAACTAGTAAGAAAATCAGAAGAAAACCCAGAAGGGTGTGTATATATATGCTTGTACATGCATGTGTAGTGTGACCTAAATGTAAGTAGAAGTAGCAAGATGTACAGTGGACCCTCGGTTTTCATTCACCTCCAAACTCGAACAATTATGTAAGTGTATTTTCGTAAGTGCTTTTGTAAGTGTATTTTTGGGGGTCTGAAATGACCAATATAATTTACATTTGTCCTTATGGGAACAAATTCGTTCGGTAACGGCACTCAAACAGCATTCTGGAATGAATTTTCAACGAAAACCGAGGGTCCACTGTACTTGAAATCTTGCATGTTTATGAGACAGAAAAAAGACACCAGCAATCCTACCATCGTGTAAAACAATTACAGCTTTCCGTTTTACACTCACTTGGCAGGACGGTAGTACCTCCCTGGGCGGTTGCTGTCTACCAACTTACTACCTAGGACCTAATACAGTGGACCCCCGGTTAACGGCCATAATTCGTTCCAGAATGCTGTTCAAGTGCCGTTACCGAATGAATTTATTAACATAAGGAATAATGTAAATTAGATTAGTCCTTTTGGACCCCCAAACATACACTTACAAAAGCACTTACAAAAATACACTTACATAATTGTTAGTGTTTGGAGCAGGCCGTTAACCGGGGTCCACTGTAGTTATGTATAGTATTTACAAGATGAATGAGGATTTTCAACATATGCAACTTAATAATGAACAGTGAATACAAGCTATCACAAAGAACCAGAGATCACAATGAGATATGCACCAGCTGATGACCTGTGTCAGGCTGGCTGGAACAATTACTTAGTTTAAGTAATCCGATCATGCTCCCAAATATCCCCTAACAAATTAGAATGCTACAGCACACCTAACAGTCACCAGTAATCTGTTTGCCTTATCACGAATAAGTAGTATACACACACTGTATATAGTACAAGAGGTCAGGTGAATATAGATTAAAAGTAGAGTAGCATATTAGAGATGGAGTTGGTAGCATCTGCCCAGAGTGTGCCAGTAACCTGGGATGGCCTACAGGTACACTCTGGGCAGATGCTACCAACTCCATCTCTAATATGCTACTCTACTTTTAATCTATATTCACCTGACCTCTTGTACTATATACAGTGTGTGTATACTACTTATTCGTGATAAGGCAAACAGATTACTGGGATTTATATCAAGAAGTGTAAGCAATAGAAGTCTAGCGGTTATATTACAGCTTTATACATCATTAGTAAGGCGTTACCTAGATTATGTGCAAGGTGATGGAACGTCTAGTTAATAGACGTTTGATGTGGTATTTAGAGACTCACAATAGTCTCTCCCCTAGTCAATATGGCTTCCGTAAGGGCCGTTCTGCCATTGACCCCTTGCTGCGCTTGGATACGTATATTCGTAATGCCTTTGCGAATAACCATTCGGTTATCGCTATCTTTTTCGACCTTGAGAAGGCTTATGACACAACTTGGAGATATAATATCTTGGCCCAGGCCCACTCCTTAGGCCTCCGAGGCAACCTACCATTCTTCCTTAAGGCCTTCTTAACTGACAGACATTTCCGGGTCCGGGTTAGTAATGAACTCTCCCCGGAATTTGTCCAAGCTGAAGGTGTCCCCCAGGGATGTGTTCTGAGCACAACACTCTTTCTGCTTGCTATAAATAATCTGGCATCTGTTCTCCCATCCAATATTTGGTCATCGCTCTATGTGGATGACTTTGCTATAGCTTGTGCAGGTGCTGACTGTCACCTCATTGCAGTTTCCCTCCAGCATGCCATCAACCAGGTTTCTGATTGGGCCACCACTCACGGGTTTAAATTTTCTAGTGGCAAAACTCATCAAATTACGTTCACTAGACGTTCAGTGGTCTCTGATCATCCATTGTACCTATACGGCTCACGTATCCCAGAACGTGATACAGTCAGGTTTCTCGGCCTCCTGTTTGACCGCAGATTGTCCTGGAAACCTCACATTACCTCTCTGAAGGCGACTTGTCATAGCCGGCTGAACCTCCTTAAAACCCTCGCACATCTTTCATGGGGGGCTGATCGTAGAACTCTCCTTCGCCTACATTCGGCCCTAATTTTATCGAAACTCGATTATGGTGACCAGATATATTCGGCAGCTTCTCCTGCCACTCTTTCCAGCCTTAATCCCATCCATCACCAGGGATTACACTTATGCTTTGGTGCTTTTCGTTCTTCCCCGGTTGAGAGCCTCTATGTAGAAGCGAACATTCCATCCTTGTCCGATCGTCGAGATGCACATTGCATTCGCTATTATGTTCGCTCTCATGACCTCCACAATCCTTCCATGTATAGGATTGTTACAGATGTTAGTAGGCGCTCTTTATTTGTTCGTCGCCCCTGCTTACTTCGTCCCTTTTCTCTTCGTCTACATTCACTCGTGTCTTCCCTTCAGCTCCCACCTCTATATGTTCATGTGACATCTCCCTTTCCCCTACCCCCTTGGGAAGTTCCTGCTGTCCGTGTCTGTTCTATTCCTCTACCTTGCGCGAAAGCCCAACTACCTACGGCGGCTTCTCGCTCTTTCTTTCTAGACCACTTCCGTTCTCATTCCCATGCCATCGCAGTATACACCGATGGTTCAAAGTCATCTGACGGCGTCGGATTCGCAGCAGTGTTTCCGGACAGCGTTGTACGAGGGCATCTATTACCCTCGGCTAGCATATTTACGGCTGAATTGTATGCCATTCTTGTGGCACTTATCCGTATTGCATCTATGCCTGAGTCACCATTTGTGGTCGTTTCAGACTCCCTTAGTGCTTTACAGGCTATCCGTAAAATTGATACACCTCACCCCCTAGTTCTTCGTATCCACCTTTGGTTACGCCGTATCTTTAGCAAGCATAAAGATTTTGTTTTTTGTTGGGTCCCTGGTCATGTTGACGTACAGGGCAATGAACAGGCAGACACTGCTGCGCGGTCAGCAGTACATGACCTTCCAGTTTCATATAGAGGTGTTCCTTTCACGGACTATTTTGCGGTCATTGCTACCCACCTTCGCACCCGTTGGCAACAACGCTGGTCTGACCTGCTGAATAACAAACTTCATTCTATTAAACCGGTTATAGGTTTCTGGCCTTCTTCTTGTCACCAATGTCGAGGTTGGGAGACTACTCTCCCCCGTCTTCGCATCGGCCACACTCGTCTTACTCACGGATATCTCATGGAGAGGCTCCCTGCCCCTCTCTGTGAGCATTGTCAGGTTCCAGTGTCTGTTCGACATATCCTGTTGGACTGCCCACTCTATCAACGAGCACGCAGAATTTACCTTCAACGACGTCTTCGCTCTGCGGCCCTTTCTTTACCTTCCCTTCTTGCAGATGGACCCTCCTTTAATCCTGACTCTCTTGTTGACTTTTTGACAGAAACTGACTTACTACACAAACTCTGAAGATTATACCTCTAGCACCTCCCTCAGTCCCTTCTACCTTGATCTCTTGCTACCCTCTATCCCTGCACTACCCACCGTCATCTAGCACTCCATACCCTACTAATCGTCCATCTCCCTCTTACAACTCACTCTCCCTGCATCCTACAATAACCTGCAGCGCTGTATAACCCCTGTGGTTTAGCGCTTCTATTTGATTATAATAATAATAATAATACCTAGATTATGCAGCTCAGTTCTGGTCTCCATATTACAGAATGAATATAAATTCGTTAGAAAACATTCAGGTAGAATGACTAAATTAATACATAGCATTAGAAATCTTCCGTATGAAGAAAGATTGATGACCCTTAAATCACATTCACTTGTAAGACAAAGAATGAAGGGAGATATGATCGAAGTGTATAAGTGGAAGATGGGTATTAACAAAGGGGATATAAATAAGGTTTTGAGGATATCCCTCCAAGAGAGAACCTGCAATAATGGATTCAAATTAGATAAGTTTAGATTTAGAAAGAATATAGGAAAGTACTGGTTTGGTAATAGGGCAATTGATGAGCGGAAAGGTCTGTCTAGTAGGGTTATCGAAGCTAAAACCTTGGGTAGTTTCAAATTTAGGTTGGATAAATACATGGGTGAGAGGGGTTGGATTTGAGTGAGACTTGCACGTGAGTAAATAGAATTGTCAGAGCTTATTCCTTGGGTAGCGTTTATTCTGTTAGTGGGTTGGATTTGTGAAGGACCTGCCTAGTATGGGCCAACAGGCCTACTGCAGTGTTCATCCTTTCTTATGTTCGTATTCTAGCTATGCATTAGAACTGATAAGCTACTCTTGGTGAAACGTTTCTTTAATAAATGTCTTAATCATTTCACATGTTTTTTCCTACAACTTGTCAATATCACCATACCAGATCCGTCGCGAAATTCTGAGTCGACTTCATCCGTTTCAATAATAAAAGTCAGTTTTAAAAGCTCAGTATAAAATTTAAGAGCACAAATACTTAAATAAAAATTTCTTTACCTGTCTGGAATTTGAATCGGTGTACTGCAAAATGAAGCGAGTATTGACACAGTGTGTCCAGGTGTTCCCTAAAGCTGGGGTCACATGATGAGAAAATGTTTTGTCACTCCAGCCTATAAAAAGGACAACAGAATTGTGAAATTTTAATAAATGGTGCTTTACAAAATTAATTAATAACAGCCTACTTGCCCGTGTCTAAAGCTGCCCTCTTCTCTCTAAAATTTATCATCGTCTTATGCCATGATCTCAAGTAGCAGTTTCCCAAAACATTCAAATTACTTTGTAGCTGCTACATACACCAGTTAACATTTCTTTCTTCCACCATTGATGCACAGTTTTATAATTACCAGGTTCCATGATGGGGTGGACCATCTTATCTAGAATGTTAGTTTCAGCCAATAGTTTCATATTGTTGTGATGTATGTGGAAACCTAAGCTGTGAAAACTGTAAAGAATAAACCAAATTTTACAAAAAGCTACTGAAAAACAAGGCATTTACTTTATCTTACCCACCTGACCACTGCCAGTTATTTTATCTCCCTGGAAGGGTTTACCTGTCATATTTCATCTCCCTGCAAGGGTTTACCTGTCATATTTCATCGCCCTGGATGGGTTTACCTGTCATATTTCATCTCCCTGGAAGGGTTTACCTTTCATATTTCATGGCCCTTGACAGGTTTTCCTGTCATATTTCGACCCCCTGGACTTGTTTCACTGACAAAGTTGTACCCTAACTTAAATGGAGTAAGGTGAAATTAAACTACCCTCAAGCATAAATCATTTGGCCCACTGGGAAAGGAATCAGCACCAAAAATAATTGTAGGATGTAGATAACCACAGGTGAACAGTTTCTTTCTGTCAGCTGCTTCCCTCATCAGCCTGGGGACTGACACCACTATTATCACTTCTTCTGCCAAACCTCAACAACAGCAACTAAAATGACCAACCAAACTTAATTGTTTTCTGACTCCTATGAGGGGTTTGATGAAACTCTCCAAGAAAGCACAAAGCTAGCCAATTTCGTAAGTGACTAAGAACTGAAAATAAGGTGCTTGAATGAAAAATATGTAGCCTACACTAATTCGAACCCTACCTAACCAGTAAAATTGATGAACTAATGAAATCCATCACTTGCCAACAAATTAACTAAACCAGTTAATGTCAGGAAAATTCAAACAGAACTGCAAACAAGTCAAAAGTTGCAATAACTAAGTTAAACAAACATGCTCAAAGAGCAAAAATAATTCTTTCAATGAAAAGTTTGAAGAAATGTAGATTGGAAAAAGCACACTGATCTATGCAGACAAGCAGATCAAATAGAGAAGTAACAGCTAGCTCATGCTCTTAACCCTTTCAGGGTCCGTGCCGTAGTTCTACGGCTTTGAGTTGAGGGTCCAAACCGTAGTTCTACGCCATGAGCTCAGCTCACTTAGATAAGCTGTGAGCGGTAAATTTGGGACTAGATATGAGAGAATACATCTATATGGTAAGTGTGCACCACATAAAACAAATCCTGCAGCACGCAGTGCATAATGAAAGAAAAAAAACGAGACCGTAATTTTTTATTAAAACAGTGACTTTCATATGCTTTTTATAGTTGTATTTGCGATTTTTTGTATCATTTGATAGAATGGAAGATATATTACAGAAATAGAGATGATTTTGACTGGTTTTAGTACTGGAAATGGCTTGAAACTGAGCTCAAAGTAGCGGAAATGTTAAATTTTTGCCGATGTTCAAGAGTAAACAAATGACCTCACATGTCTAATACACACCAGCTGGTGGGTCTAATATACGTTCACAAATGTGATGATGATATTTATACAATTATTACAATATTGCATAACAGTAAATCTTCCATTTTTTGGTTTGAATAAAAATTATGTGAATAAAAAATAAAAATGGAATTCATTTGTAAAGACTGAAAACGTAACTAATGAACAGAGGAAATGTTAGTTTAGTGCCAGTAATGCCTGCATTGTTTATTCTGGACCCTATTTTGAAATTGGAATATTTTGAACTTTGTGTTAAATTGGCTAAATTATCAATTTCTGATCACTTTATTTTGTAGTTGAAACAGATGACTGGGCGATTTCTTGTGCTCAATCGACAGAATAGAAGTAATACTAGTGAAATAGCTAAGAATATGGTCGACTGGAATAATGAAATTGGCCTAAAATGGGAGTCAAATTTGGCAAAATCGCCGATGTGTAAATATCGCTGATGCATCAAAATTCACGAGAGCATAATTTCGTCAATTTTCCATCAACTTTCATACTTTTTGTTTTATTACCTTCAGAAAAAGATTCTCTACCATTTCATAAGAAAAAATAACCAAATTTTTTTTTTTAAATTCTTGGACCCTGGTGCAACACTTTGAAATTTGGCCTCTGAACCCTGAAAGGGTTAATAGTTCAGTGTTCCCAGAAACTGTCAGTCAAAATTCTTGTCTGGATGCCACTCTTCATGTGATTAAAAATTGAGTTGAATATTAATATAGCTCATATTAAAATCAGAAAATCCCTCATGTTAGACAAACTGGGAAATAAATGACCAGTCTTTTTTTAGATTTCAAACTTCTTCAGTAAGAAAAGACTTCATTGAAATAGCCATAAAACAGAGAAAATGTGATTTTATAAAAGAATGACTCACAAAAAAGCATCAGGGCCTTTTAATGGGGCTAAGAAAATTTAGTCTGAATGTTGGCGAAAAAATTATCATTGTTTTGTATGAGAAAGGCAAATTATTGCGAGAAAAATATACACATGTGAAAAGATACAAAATAACAAGAGAATAGGACCTAAACAATTTTCTCAATGAATCTAGCCTAACTAACATTTTATCATCACACAGTCATTACATCACAACTCCACCTATCCATCCACCTCTTTGCTAGTATGTACTTGATTATGCAAGAGATTTTCCTCCCATTTTAAGATCATTATTGTAACTACTATTAGTTTTAGCATACAGTGGAACCTCGGTTTTCGTCTTTAATTCGTTCCAGAAAGTCTGATGAACATCGAATTCGACGAAAACTGAAGCAATATTTCGCATAAGAAATAATGTAAATCTAATTAATCCATTCCAGACACCCAAAAGTATTAAAAAAAAATACATTTCATAGAGAATAACTATAGTTTTACATACAGAAAACAATGAGAAATAAATATAAAGGACTAATGAAATGGATAAATGAACATTTAACATAACTTTTACCTTTATTGAAGACTCTTGTTGGCATATGGAAGATGGCGAGGAGGGGAGACGGAGGAGAGGGTATTGTTTGGAAGGGGAATCCCCTTCCATAAGGACTTCAGGTATCAAGTCCCTATCCAGGGTTACTTCCCTTCTTTGTCTTTTACTGGAACTAGGACCAGCTTGAGAGTCACTGTACCCCTGTTGCACAAAAAAATCTGTCCAGAGAGGTCTGTTTCTAGCATCTCTAAGATTTGCACAAAAAAATGGATTATTACGAAATGTTTCGTATGAACATGCAGGGTAATGTTCACTTGACGAGAAACAAAGCCAGACTGACTCAGAATGCATGCGTGGAATGCTTTGTGTGGGCGCGGACAGGCGGACACATTCAGTACGGCAGACAAAAACCGAGGTGAGGAAGGAAAATGGACAAAATTTTGACCAAAAATGTCGTCGAAAACCGAATTCGACAAAAACCAGGGCAAACGAAAACTGAGGTTCCACTGTATTTGTATAGTACAGTGGACCCTCGCTATTCGAACATTCTTCATTCCAGAATGCTGTTCAAGTGCTGTTACCAAACGAATTTATTCCCATAAGGAATGATGTAAATTAGATTAGTCCATTTCAGACCCCCAAAAATACACTTATAAAAGCACTTACAATAATAAACTTACATAAAAGGGCGAGTTTGGAGTGTTCGAATAGCGAGGGTCCACTGTACGTACCTTACATTTAAATATTTCCTCCCACTTTAAGATTGTTGCTAATATCAATACTTAAATATTTTTATGATTACTAACAGGAAAATGCCTTGTGTATTTCAGTTTTATTACAATATCATGATAGTATCAGTGGAATTCAGTCCAAAAAGCACCGAATTAGATTTAACCTGAGAAAGCTCAATAAAGTTAAAGAATGTGACTTCCATGTTGTGAGAAGTATCACTATTTGAAACAATTGTAATATCATAAAATTTCCTTATACAGTGGACCCTCACTATTTAAAAACTCCAAACTCGCCCTTTTATGTAAGTTTATTATTGTAAGTGCTTTTATAAGTGTATTTTTGGGGGTCTGAAATGGACTAATCTAATTTACATCATTCCTTATGGGAATAAATTCGTTTGGTAACAGCACTTGAACAGCATTCTGGAATGAAGAATGTTCGAATAGCGAGGGTCCACTGTACTGTACATAGTGTTAGAAGACAAAACAAACAGAAATAAAAACAAAATGTTTGTAGAAATTTATAGTGAATACTGCAACGGGGGATAAGGCTTGCTGTGGTTCTCTATGTTTCCAGCACTAAAACACCTTCAAAGATGCCAGTATTAATGACTAATGATAATTTATCTCCAACTCCAACACTCCATAAATCAGTGAGTTTTCATGTTTTCTTTTTTATTCTATTTAGAAAAATGAACACTTCAAAATTATAGGAAAAATAATTTTCTGTTTTTTTAATATTTTGTCATGTTGTCAGCTCTTTTTATTCCTGAGTGTGCCATGGTTTAAGGGTTAACCTTTGCCAACAAATAATCCCCAAGTGTCAAGCTTCCTAAACAGTATGTATTCATGCCTTATAATAATCTCAGTCACAAAACCCACTTTAATTGCTGACATCTTCCTCTATTCTTGATGATGTCTGGACAAACACAACAGCACTTCAAAGTACAGGTATATTTGCAGAATGGACAGCTGACCTTTACTCAACTTTTCTAATCACTATCATTACAAAAATATCACCCAAAAAAAAAGTACAGTAGACCCCCGAGTTACGTTCACCTCGGAAATCGTACAATTATGTAAGTGTAATATTGTAAGTGCTTTTGTAAGTGTATTTTTGGGGGTCTGAAATGGACTAACCTACTTGACATATATTCTTAACCCTTTGACTGTCGCAACCCTCAATCCTGAGTGCTCTCCTGTTGTTGCAAAATTTAAAAAAAAAATAAAAATATATTTTTTCTTATGAAATGATAGAGAATCGTTTCCCGATGGTAAAGACACCAAAAGTATGAAATTTGATGGAAAACTCACGGAATTACGCTCTCGCAAAGTTAGTGATCTCAGCAATATATACACATCGGCAATTTCGCCGATTTTGAGCCCTATTTTCAGTACAGTGTAAATTCCATTGTTCCAGTCGACCAAACTCATAAATATTTCTTTAGAACTCCATTTGTTCTATCGATTGAGTACAAGAAACCACCAATTTACCGATTTCAACTACCCAATAAAGTGATCAGAAATTGGCAATTTGGCCAATTTCATGCAAAATAAAAAAATTGTCAATTTCAAAATAGGGTTCAGAATAAACAATGCAGACATTCCTGGCACTAAAATAAGATGTTATCTGTCCATTAGTCACGTCTTTAGGCCCCTCTTATATTACTTTTGCTTTCTATTTTGATATTTTATTCACATAAAAAATCAAAGATTTACCGTTATGCAGACTATTGCATTATTGTAAAAATGGTATAAATAATATCAGTGCACTTGTGAAAGAATATTAGACTCACCAATTGATGTGTATTGGGCGCGAGGCATGATTTGTTTACTCTTGAACATTTGCAAAAATCGAACATTTCTCCTAATTTGAGCTCAATTTCAAGGTCGTTTTCATTATGAAACTAATCAAAATCATCTATATTTCTGTAGTATGCTTTCCATTCTATCAAATGAGACCATTAAAAAGAGAATACAGCCATAAATACTATATGAAAATACACCTCAAAGACGGTGTTTTAATCCAAAAAAACGGTTGGAGTTTTTTTTCTCATTATGTACAGCGTGCTGTAGGATTTTTTTTATACTGCGCACACTGACCACACAGACCCATTCTCTCATATGTGGGCCTACCAGCTTTCTCCTGCTTGATTTGAAGCCGCTAGAATTTAGGAGTATTAATATGTCCGAAACAGTGGCTCGTAAACGTATATATACGACCGAAACAGTCAAAGGGTTAAGGGAGAAAATTCGTTCAGTAATGGCACTTGAGCAGCCTTCTGGAATGAATTATGCTTGTAACTCGGAGGTCCACTGTACCTCTGTATTCCATAACAATGTTTCTTTTAACTGCTTTATTGATACCATTAAACATGTAAATTGGGAAAGTAAGCTGAGTCTTAACTTTTATGTAAATTTTGGAATACCAAACTTCCTCAGCATAACAAATGATCATTACTCACACTGGCCTGTGAGTTTTAGGACTCACCTACCATGGGTTAGAACCCCACCTGTTCTGTGATTTAATTTAAAATGATCATTACACTACAAGTATACAATGCCCATAAAAATTTAAACAGCAACAAAAAGACAAAATAATCCTTAACTGACATAAGGCTTACTCAAGTCAATCAATAAAACACATAATAATGAAAAGAATGATAAGCTAAGCTTCATATGTAAGGAAATAATAAAGCAACACTCTGCATCCCTCAAAAGTATTATGAGAAAGTCCTAATGAAATTACTATTCAACTAAATATAATGATTCTAAAGAAGATATAAATAAACTGAAAACTTTCATAAATTCTAGGGTCAAAAAAAAAAAAAAAAAAAAAAAAACTCAAAATGAATCCTCTCTTTAGTAATGGTACATGGACTAACTTGATAATAATTTCTCTACAGAAGAAACTGACGACACTGCACAGGCTCATATCAGAAGCAGTAAGTGTACTGTACCTGGATATAATTCACCATCTTCAACATCAACAGCTTGTATCTCTTCTGTAATGAATGGTTCCTCTGGAGCAAAACGTGATGTTACCTGGTTGGTGACCACAACCTGATATGTGAGATATGTATCACTTCCAGGTTTATTAAGTCATCTACTGAACTTAAGCATATTTAATATAAAATACTTTAGTATTAAATTTTATAGGTAGTAGGTTGGTAGACAGCAACCGCCCAGGGAGGTACTACCGTCCTGCCAAGTGAGTGTAAAACGAAAGCCTGTAATTGTTTTACATTATGGTAGGATTGCTGGTGTCTTTTTTCTGTCTCATAAACATGCAAGATTTCAGGTACATCTTGCTACTTCTACTTACACTTAGATCACACTACACATTCATATACAAGCATATATATACACACCCCTCTGGTTTTTCTTCTAATTTCTTACTAGTTCTTGTTCTTATTTCCTCTTATCTCCATGGGGAAGTGGAATAGAATTCTTCCTCCGTAAGCCATGTGTGTCGTAAGAGGCGACTAAAATGTCGGGAGCAAGGGGCTAGTAACCCCTTCTCCTGTATATATTACTAAATGTAAAAGAAGAAACTTTCGTTTTTCCTTTTGGGCCACCCTGCCTCAGTGGGAAACGGCCGACGTGTTGAAAGAAGAAGAAGTATTAAATTTGATTAATATTCTGGTATATATAAATACACTGTGCTTGGAGTCTAGATAAAGTCTCAGGTTTAAAAAGTACAGTGGACCCCCGGTGTTCTTTATGCTCCAAACTCGAACAATTATGTAAGTGTATTTTTGTAAGTGCTTTTGTAAGTATATTTTTGGGGGTCTAAAAGGACTAGTCTAATTTACATTATTCCTTATGGGAATAAATTCATTTGGTAATGGCACTTGAACAGCATTCTAGAACGAAAAAATCACGAAAACTGGGGTCCACTGTAGTTTATACTATACACTATACATTTTTTTTAATTTAGTTATTACAAGGCATTATATTCTCTCTACAATATAAAAAATGAAACAAAAATTAAAAATAATAATGATGCATGAACAATATGTTCCAAGACTAATCTTAGTGTTTTACTGAATGAACATTATGCATTTCAAAAGTAAAATACACTAGTATTTGAATGCACGACCAATGTGCCAGGACTCTGCCTCTCCTGATACCTTTGACTGGTTTCAAGAGTTGTCTACCTTTGCAGCCTAGAATGAAGCCAGCTTTTTTGTAGACTGGCTTTTTTTTTTTTTTTAGCAAACCGGCCATCTCCCACCAAGGTAGGGTGACCCAAAAATTAAGAAAAACTTTCACCATCACTCACTCCATCACTGTCTTGCCAGAGGAGTGCTGATACTACAGTTCAAAACTGCAAATATCCCCACCCCTCCTTCAGAGTGAAGGCACTGTACGTCTCACCTCAAGGGCTCAAGTCTGGCTAACCATCTTCCCTGAATCCCTTCATAAATATTACCTTGCTCACATTCCAACAGCACATCAAGTCATAAAAACCACTTTCCCCCACTCACTGCTATCTAACAAGCTCACACATACTTGCTGGATGTCAAAGCCCCTTGCATACAAAACCACCTTAACCCCTCCCTCCAATCTTTCCAAAGACGACCCCTACCTCTCCTTCTCTCCACTACATGCCCTCCAAGTCGTCCTATTTTGTTCCTTCCTCTCTAAATGTCCAAACCACCTGAACGACCCCTCCTCAGCTCTCCTAATCTCCAAACTATAAATTCTCTGCATAATATGCATACCACACATTGCTCTCAGATATGAAAGCTCCACTGCCTTCATCCTCCTCTTTGCTGCAATGTTTAAAAACCCATGCTTCACACCCATAGAAGTGTTGGTACCACTATACTCTGATACATATCCCTTTTTGCCTCCATGGATAATGTTCTGTCTCCACGGATGCCTCAGTGCACTACCCACCTCGTCAATTCTATGGTTCACCTCATCTTTCATCGACCTGTCCGCCGACAAGTCAACTCCCAAATATCTAAACATTCACTTCCTCCCTGCTGCCTCCTCCTACTCTGATATCCAGTTTTTCAATATTTAAATTATTTGTTATTCTCATCACCTTGCTTTTTCCTATGTTCACTCTTAATTCCCTTCTTTTATATACTCTCCCAAATTTGTCCACCAACCTCTGCAATCTCTCTTTAGAATTTCCCAAAAGAACCACATCATCAGCAAAAAGCAACTGTGACAACTACCAATTTTTATTAGATTCTTTATCTTTTAATCCCACACCTTTCCCAAGCACCCTAGCATTCACTTCTTTTACAAGTCCATCCATAAACATGTTAAACAACCATTGTGACATCACGCATCCCAGTCTAAGGCCTACTTTTACTGGAATCTCCCTCTCCTTCATACCCTAACCTAAGCCTCACTATAAATGCAAAACTACTGGGAAAAGAGCTTTAGCATATACTGCTACTGAAGATTATTTGAGTGAGTTACCTCATTTATTAAAAACAACAACTGAACTCCTGAATAAATATATAATACATGTGAAATAGGAGTATTCTGGTGAGACCTTTTATAACACTGTATTAGTCTATAGTGATAAAAAACATAACCTATACAAATAATACAGCCACATCGAAGTGTAAACTACAGTACTTGTGACTGGAAAGAGTGCACACCAACATGCACTCAGGAGTATAAAAGTGCTACCATTTACTGAGGAGTTCAACAGAAAAAGATGAATTACAGATATTGCCACCACACAGTGAGAAATACTTTGTGACTGATGGTAGGAAACACTGAAAGATAGCCAGTTGACCAAAAGGCTGCAAGATTATGCCACTGCTTGATAATGCATCTACTCATCCACATTTTGACAAAATTATTTCACAAAAATGTTTAAAGGTAAAATAGCAATGAATGGAAAAAAAAAAAGACTGACTAGAAAGTGATGCTGCAATGTGGACAAAAGAAGAAAAGCAGATGAGAGAAAAACAAACTGATAGTTGATACTTTGAAAAGTACAGTGGTACCTCGACTTACGATATTTTTTCATTCCAGAATACTGTTCAAGTGCCATTACCAAACGAATTTATCCCCTTAAGGAATGATATAAAATAGACTAGTCCTTTTAGATTCCCAAAATTACACTTACAAAAGCGTTTAAAAAAATAAACTTACATAAAAGGGTGAGTTTGGGGACCATCGTAAGTCGAGGTACCACTGTATTACACTAGGCCTGGTCACAGACCGGGCCGCGGGGGCGTTGACCCCTGGAATTCTCTCCAGGTAGACAGTACTAATGCAAAAAGCCTATAATATGCTTATGATTATAAACCACTGAAAGGACAGAGGTTAAACCCATGACAAGTGAGTCCTAAAACTCCAGGCATGCTTGTTCTGTGGTTTGTTTACAATTGTTTTATTACAATTAGGTGAGTCATATTATTATAACTATTATCCTAAACCCTTGTGGGTCATACAGCACCTGGGGAATAGAAAGTAATCAGATTTGACCTGTGGAAGAGGAGAGCAGTTCCAATTCCTTGGATCAAGAGTCCTTCACCAGCATTAACCCTTTCAGGGTCCGTGCCGTAGTTCTACGACTTTGAGTTGAGGATCCAAACCGTAGTTCTACGCCATGAGCTCAGCTCACTCAGATAAACTGTGAGTGGTAAATTTGGGCCTAGATATGAGAGAATACATCTATGTGGTAAGTGTGTACCACATAAAACAAATCCTGCAGCACACAGTGCATAATGAGAGAAAAAAAACGAGACCGTAATTTTTTATTAAAACAGCGACTTTGCAGTGTTTTTTCATTGGCTTGAAACTGAGCTCAAAGTAGCGGAAATGTTAAATTTTTGTCGATGTTCAAGAGTAAACAAATGACTTCGCACGTCTAATACGCGCCAGCTGGTGGGTCTAATATACGTTCACAAATGTGGTGATATTATTTGTACAACAGAGGAAATGTTAGTTTGGTGCCAGGAATGCCTGCATTGTTTATTCTGCACCCTATTTTGAAATTGGAATATTTTGAACTTTGAGTTAGATTGGCTAAATTACCAATTTCTGATCAATTTATTTTGTAGTTGAAACAGTTAACTGGGCGATTTCTTGTGCTCAATCGATAGAATAGAAGTAATACTAGTGAAATAGAATTTGGTCGACTGGAATAATGTAATTGGCCTAAAATGGGATTCAAATTCGACAAAATCGCCGATGCGTAAAAATCGCTGACACATCTTCGCGAGAGCATAATTTCGTCAATTTTCCATAAAATTTCGTACTTTTTGTTTTATTACCTTCAGAAAAAGATTCTCTACCATTTCATAAGAAAAAATAAGAATTTTTTTTTTTAAATTCTTGGACACTGGTGCACCCTCTGAAATTTGGCCTCTGGACCCTGAAAGGGTTAAGGCGCAACCCTAGAGGGGATATTATACATGCAGTATTCAAAAACAAGCAATAGGCCCATTTGAGTCATACAGTCATGTTTAACAATTTGCAGTGAGAAGGCAGTAAATGCTAGGGAGGAAACCGATATGAACGCATACACTTTGGCTGCCTTTACTGATGATTTCAGTCATAGGAACTTCATCACTTGAACTATAAGTACAGTACAGTGGTACCCCGAGTTTCATACTTTATTCGTTCCAGAAGGTTGTTCGAGTGCCGTTACCGAACGAATTTGTTCCCATAAGGAATAATATAAATTAGATTAGTCCGTTTCAGACCCCCAAAAATACACTTGCAAAAGCACTTACAATAATACACTTACATAATTGTTCGAGTTGGGAGCAGTACGAAACTCAGGGTACCACTGTACAGTAGACCCCCGAGTATCGGCCATAATCCGTTCCAGGAGCTAGGCCTTAATTCAAACTGGCCGAAAGTTGAACCATTATTTCCCATAAGAAATAATGTAAATACAATTAATCCGTTCCAGACACCCAAAAATATTCACAAAAAATCAATTTTTTAAAGAATAACTATAGTTTTACATACACAAAACACACAATAACAGCACATAATAACAACACACATTAAATTTATAAATTTACATTTAAAATAACATTTACTTACCTTACACACACAACCCGCACATATAAAAAGAGAGGAGCTTACAACGACGTTTCAGCCCGACTTGGACCATTTACAAAGTCACACTAACACACAGAACAGGAGGAAGGAGTATATATAGGCAGGCAGACAGGGGAAGGGTACAAGAGAGAGGGGTAATAATGGAGGTAGTAGTAGAAGTGGTAGTAGTAGTAGTAGTGGAGTCAGTCATATTCTAGGAAAGGAGCACTGCAATGAAGCTGGCGGCCCGCATGGGTTAGACGAGAACACAGAGGGAGGAAAAGGCAAATAAAATAAAGAAAGACAAATACAAGGCAAAAGAAAAGAACCCATAAGAGAAAAAGGAGAAGGGGGAAGAGATGAAAGGGGAAGGAATCAGGTTAAGTCACGGGTGTTCTGAAGTTTGGAGCATTTAACAATGTAATGGGAGAGGAAAGCATCAACAGAGACAAAGCCAGGGCTAAGATTCATACTACCTCCATTATTACCCCTCTCTCTTGTACCCTCTCCCTGTCTGCCTGCCTTTATATACTCCTTCCTCCTGTTCTGTGTGTTAGTGTGACTTTGTAAATGGTCCAAGTCGGGCCGAAACGTCGTCGCAAGCTCCTCTCTTTTTATATGTGCGGGTTGTGTGTGTATTGTTCCAGTCACGGTATTGTGCCCTTTTTTGTTATTTACTTACCTTTACTGAAGAGACTTGCTGGCATCTGGAAGATAGGGAGGAGGAGTGAGGGAGGGCTTCATGTTTGGAAGGGAAATCCCTCTCCATAAGGACTTCAGGTATCAAAGCCCTATCTGGGGTTACTTCCCTTCTTGGTCTTTTAATGCCACTAGGATCAGCTTGAGAGTCACTGGACCCCTGTCTCACAAAATAACTGTCCACAGTCCTCTGTTTCTGGCGCCTCTTTAACATGTTCCTGAAGTGCAATATGGCTCTGTCACTGAACTTGTTGCAGAGATGGCTTTCGCAACATTAGCTTCCTTGATTTCTTTTTTCTTTGCCAGGATAGAGGTGATAGTAGATTTGTTTTTGTTGTACATCCTGGCAAGCTTCCCCCACATGTACGCCACTCTCATATTTTTCTACTATCTCCTTCTTCAGTTCGATGGTGTTCCTCACTTTCTTTACCACAGGGGTGCCACTAGGAAGCTTCTTTGGACCCATGGTGACATATTTCACAGTGACAATCAATAAACACAATAAAATTATTGTGAAATGTTTGAATGAGCGCACTGGGTAATGTTCACTCAATGGTAAACAAAGCTAGACTGGCTCACGATGCCTGCGCGGGGAGGCGGACAGGTCTGGTACGTGGGCCGATAGTTGGGCAAAAATTGGGCCGAAAAAAACGATCAAAACTCAAGTCGGCCGATACTCAGACCGGCCGATAGTCGGGGGTCCACTTACATATTTGAAATGATCACAGTCCCAGGAATGAAACCTCTTCAAAAGGGTGTTGTAAGTGAATGTATTATCATCCATTTTTCCTTTAGTCATACAACCCTTGAAGTTATACCATGAATAACAGTGCTTACTGGGAAGACCAAGGACAACCATCCATCTAAACTACATAAAAGCCTGACTCACGAAATCGTAATGACACGATTGCAAACAAACCATACAATGGGTGGGGTTAGAACCCGCGATCAGAGAGTCTCAAAACTCCAGACTGACGTGTTAGCCACTGGGCCAGCTAGCTTCAATAAGATTCATTCAACTAGGTATATTTCTACACCATAGGAAGGTTAGCATAGGCACCACTGTGTCCACAAATGCAAGTTTTTACAGACGAGGTAAAGGGTGCGATAAAAGAGAAAAAGGTAGCTTATGAGAGGTTTTTACAAAGCAGAAGTGATATAAGAAAGGCAGAGTATATGGAGAGTAAAAGAAAAGTGAAGAGAGTGGTGGAAGAGTGCAAAAGGAGAGCAAATTACAGTGGACCCCCGAGTAACGTAAAAACTTCATTCAAGAAGCCTGCTCAAGTGCCATTACCGAATGAATTTACTCCCTTAAGGAATGTCACGTAGGTTAGTCTATTTCAGACCCCCAAAAATACACTTCCACAAGCACTTACAATATTATACTTACATAATTGTACGATTTCCGGGGTGTTCGTTACTCGGGGGTCCACTGTACAGTGGGAGAGGCACTGTCAAGAAATTTTGCTGAGAATAAGAAAATTTTTTGGAGTGAGATAAACAAGTTAAGAAAGCCTAGGGAACAAATGGATTTGTCAACTAGGGGAGTTAGTAGATGGGGAGCTAGAGATATTGGGTAGATGGCGGGAATATTTTGAGGAACTTTTAAATGTCAGATTCAGATACAGTGGTCCCTCGGTTTTCGTGCATCTCCAAACTCGAACATTTATGTAAGTGTATTTTCGTAAGTGCTGTTGCAAGTGTATTTTTGGGGGTCTGAAATAGACTAACAAACGTGGCATTATTTCTTAAGGAAGTAAATTCGTTCGGTAATGGCACTTGAGCAGCATTCTGGAACAAATTTTTGGCGAAAACCAAGGGACCACTGTACTTTATTTCTGATAAAAATTACAAAGTGGGGTGTACATGTGTTATTATATATTTTATGAATTAGTTATTACTAGAAGGCCAATAATATGCCTAGGAATGCCTAGGCATTTCAGGCAGTCTTATGATAGATCTTACTCAATAGTGACACAATGAATATACTGATATTAAGGTTAGGTAATAGTAGTGATTAACTAGGTTTACAAATTTGAGATACTGTAGTTCAAACGTTTAAGAATTTAACAGTTAGTTTATATATTAATGGTGAAGGTGATGTATTGGGATAATACAGTTTCTATATTGGAGTGTCTTAGGCAAACTTATGACTAGCTTAAGAATTATGAAGCAATAGTTGTATTAGAATTTTGGTTACAGTCATGTGCAAATTAGGGGGAATCACAGATATCAATAAGTGTATTTTGCTGTGGATATGTGCAAGATAAAGTAGTTTTCATGTGGTTAGCTACCGGTTGGGTGCGTAAGTGAGATAAGATTTTTTTAACGGTGCTTTTGAAAATGGAGGTTGTTTCTGCAGTTCTAGAGTTTTCAGACAGGGAGTTCCAGATTTTAGGCCCTTTTATGTACATTGAATTTTTGTATAGATTTAGTCAGACACTGGGAATGTCAAAGAGATGTTTGTGTCTGGTATTATGTCTATGGGTCCTGTCACAACTGTCAAGAAAGTGTTTTAGCTCAGGGTTAAAGTTGGAATTTATGGTTCTATAAATGTAGATTGCAGAGTAGTAAGTGTGGATGTTCTGAACAGTGAGTAAGTTTAGGTCTTTGAAGAGTGGAGGGGGGGGGGGTGTTGCCTAGCGTTGGATTGCATGATAATTCTTACTGCGGCTTTTTTTTGGGTTATTATTGGCTTTAGGTGGGTAATTGCTGTTGATCCCCAAGCACAAATGGCATATGTGAGGTAGGGATAGATGAGTGAATAGTATAGTGTGAGTAGGGCTGATTGTGGTACATAGTAATGTATCTTAGAGAGGATCCCCACAGTTTTGGACACTTTCTTTGCTATGTGTTGGATATGAGTGCTGAATTTCAGGCTGCTATCGAGGTGAAGGCCCAGGAATTTGCCCTCATTATGTCTACCAAAAGGAGTAGTGTTGATCTTAATGTTTAATTGTGCATCACCCGCTCTGTTGCCAAACATAATATAGAAGGTCTTATCAGTGTTGAGTGTAAGTTTATTGGCTGTCATCCATGTAGATATTTTTGATAATTCGTCGTTAACAATGGTGTTGAGTGTGGCAAGATTTGGGTGGGAGATGACATAAGTCGTGTCGTCAGCAAAGAGTATTGGTCGATGAAGAAAAGGAGGCAGTAATTTCATGCACTGGCCAGGGAGGTATAACATCTTTTAGGAGTGAAGAAGAAAAAGATGTGAGTGTGGGGAAAGGTGCATGAGGCATTACTTAGAATGAAATGGGGTAAAGCAGCTAGAACTGACAGGATCATGACAGAAATAACAAAAAAATGCTCAATACCGTGACTGGAACAATACACAAATAACCAGCTCCTCTCTCCTATATGCGGATTATTTGAGTATCATGACAGAAAAGTTAAAAGCAGTGGAGATATAGTGTTGGAGTGGTTGGTATTTTTGTTTAATAAATGTATGAAAGAATGAAAGGTACCTAGGGATTGGCAGAGAACATGTATAATTCCTTTATATAAAGGGAAGGGGGACAAAGGAGATTGTAAAAATTATAGGGGAATAAGTTTACTGAGTATACCAGGTAAAGTGTAAGGTAAGGTTATTTTTTTTTTAGTATTATTAACACATCGGCTGTTTCCCACCAAGGCAGGGTGGCCCGAAAAGAAAAACTTTCATCATCATTCACTATCACTGTCTTGCCAGAGACATGCTTACACTACAGTTATAAAACTGCAACATTAACACCCCTCCTTCAGTGTGCAGACACTGTACTTCCCATCTCCCGGACTCAAGTTTGGCCTGCCGGTTTCTCTGAATCCCTTCATAAATGTTACCTTGCTCACACTCCAACAGCACGTCAAGTCCTAAACACCATTTATCTCCATTCACTCCTATCAAATACGCTCACGCATGCTTGCTGGAAGTCCAAGCCCCTAGCACACAAAACCTCCTTTACCCCCTCCCTCCAATCTTTCCTAGGCCTACCCCTACCCCGCCTTCCCTCCACTAGATTTATACACTCTCGAAGTCATTCTATTTTGTTCCATCCTCTCTACATGTCCGAACCACCTCAACAACCCCTCCTCAGCCCTCTGGATAATAGTTTTGGTAATCCTGCACCTCCTCCTAATTTCCAAACTGCGAATTCTCTGCATTATATTCACACCACACATTGCCCTCAGACATGACATCTCCACTGCCTCCAGCCTTCTTCTTGTTGCAACATTCATGATCCATGCTTCACACCCATATAAGGGTGTTGGTATAACTATACTCTCATACATTCCCCTCTTTGCTTCCACTGACAAAGTTCTTTGTCTCCACAGACTCCTAAGTGCACCACTCACCCTTTTTCCCTCATCAATTCTATGATTCACCTCATCCTTCACAGAACCATCTGCTGACAAGTCTACTCCTAAATATCTGAATACATTCACCTACTCCATACTCTCTCCCTCCAATCTTTCGTCACCTAATTTTTTTATCCTCATCATCTTTCCTAGGGGTAGGGGATGTGTAGATCAGGTGTTTACATTGAAGCATATATGTGAACAGTATTTAGATAAAGGTAGGGAAGTTTTCATTGCATTTATGGATTTAGAAAAGGCATATGATAGAGTGGATATGGGAGCAATGTGGCAGATGCTGCAAGTGTATGGAATAGGTAGTAAGTTACTAAATGCTGTAGAGTTTTTGAGGATAGTGAGGCTCAGGTTAGGGTGTGTAGGAGAGAGGGAGATTACTTCCCAGTAAAAGTAGGTCTTAGACAGGGATGTGTAATGTCACCATGGTTGTTTAACATACAGTGGTACCTCGAGTTACGATATATTTTCGTTCGAGAATGCTGTTCAAGTGCCATTACCAAACGAATTTATCCCCATAAGGAATAATGTAAAATAGACTAGTTCTTTTACACCCCCAAAAATATACTTACAAAAGCATTTAAAAAAAAATAAACTTACATAAAAGGGCGATTTTGGGGACCATCGTAACTCGAGGTACCACTGTATTTATAGATGGGGTTGTAAAAGAAGTAAATGCTAGGGTGTTGGGGAGAGGGGTGGGATTAAATTATGGGGAATCAAATACAAAATGGGAGTCAACACAGATACTTTTTGTTGATGACACTGTGCTTTTGGGGGATTCTAAAGAAATGTTGCAAAGGTTAGTGGACAAAACAGTTTGGGAGGGTGTGTAAAGGTAGAAAGTGGAAAGTGAACATAGATAAGAGTAAGGTGATGAGGGTATCAAACGATTTAGATAAAGAAAAATTGGATATCACATTGGAGGGAGGGAGTATGGAAGAAGTGAATGTTTTCAGATATTTGGGAGATGACTTGTCAGCGGATGGGTTTATGAAGGATGAGGTTAACCATAGAATTGATGAAGGAAAAAAGATGAGTGGTGCACTGAGGTATGTGAGGAGACAAAGAATGTTATCCATGGAGGGAAAGAAGGGAATGTATGAGAGTATAGTGGTATCAACACTCTTATATGGGTGTGAAGCATGGGTTGTAAATGCTGCAGCGAGGAAGCGGCTGGAGGCAGTGGAGATGTTATGTCTAAGGGAAATGTGTAGTGTAAATATTATGCAGAGAATTCATAGTGTGGAAATTAGGAGGAGGCGTGGAGTTACTAAAAGTATTAGTCAGAGGGCTGAAGAGGGGCTGTTGAGGTGGTTTGGTCATTTAGAGAGAATGGAGCAAAGTAGAATGACTTGGAGAGTGTATAAATCTATTGGGGAAGGAAGGCGGGGTAGGGGGTCGTCCCCGAAAAGGTTGGAGGGAGAGGGTTAAGGAGGTTTTGTGGGCGAGGGGCTTGGATTTCCAGCAAGCGTGCATGAGCATGTTAGATAGGAGTGAATGGAGATGAATGGTTTTTGGGACCTGACAAGCTGTTGGAGTGTGTGAAGGGTAATATTTTTCGAGGGGATTCAGGGAAACCGGTTAGCCAGACTTGAGTCCTGGAAATGGGAAGTACAATGCCTGCACTTTAACCCTTTCATTGTTGGTCCTGTAATATTACGGCTTGAGAGCCAGTGTCGGTCCCATAAAACTATGCCAAAATTCTAGCGGCTTCAAATATAGCGGGAGAAAGCTGGTAGGCCTGCATGAGAGAATGGGTCTTTATGGTCAGTGTGCGCAGTATTAAAAAAAATCTTCGAGCCAGTGGTGCATTATGGGAATGCCATTTCAGTACGCCTTGTTTACCATGCCTCGCGGTAAGAAATACCTCACTCCCTGGCGAATTGGGACTCTTCTTTTCCCAAGTGAGAGTTCTAACAGATGGAAGTGTCAGTGAAGATGAATTTCATGATTTTGAGGAGTTTGTGACCAAAAGCAATGCCCAGGAAACCAGAAGGAAGGAAAGAGGAGGAAAGGAAGGAAGAAAGGAAGTAAGGAGGAGATGAGAGGAAGGAAGGAAGAGATGAGAGGAAGGAAGGAAGAAGTAAGGAATGAAGCAAGGAAGAAGTAAGGAAGGAAGGTAGGTAGGTAGGTAGGAAGGAAGGAAGACCCAGACGACCATCAACTTAGGATAACCCAAAAAAATCAGACAAAGTGACTTATTTCCATGTGGGTGGTGGGGAAGATGGCATGGGTGTTGAGGAAGGCAGTGTGGGTAGTGGGTGGTGGTAATGCGTCATTGTGACACCAGCCACGCTGCTGACTCAGCACATTTACAACAAAGGCCACCCACACACAACAAGCTTCCAGAAGCTCTAGCAGTTCTAGGAACGTGTCCAGTGACTATATACAGTGGAACCTCTGCTTACGAGTTTAATCCGTTTCATGACCTAGCTCGTAACCTGATCTGTTCATATGCTGAGTCAATTTTCCTCATTTAAATTAACTGAAATGCCATTAATCCGTTCCAGCGGAATTCCTGCTCTCAGGAGGCAGGACAAAAATACTTCAATATGACACTAATATCAACTCTAGGGCTTATTTATCTATCACAATTCATCTAATATGACATAATAAATAATATAATTAACATAGAAACATGATATATACTCTAGAATGAATAAAATAGGCCACAGCAAAATAGACTTATTGATATCTGTGATTCCTCTTAATTTGCGCATGACTAACCAAAATTCTTATACAACTATTGCTTCATAATTCTTAAGCTCGTCATAAGTTTACCTAAGACACTCCAATATAGAAACAGTATTATGCCAATACATCACCTTTACCATTAATATATAAACTAATTGTTAAATTAAGAACATAAGAACATAAGAAAGGAGGAACACTGCAGCAGGCCTGTTGGCCCATACTAGGCATGTCCTTCACATTCCATCCCACTAACAGAATATTTGTTCAACCTAATTTTCAATGCTACCCAAGAAATAAGCTTTGATAATTTTATTTACTCATGTGCAATTCCCACTCAAATCCAACCCCTCTCACTCATGAATTTATCCAACCTAAATTTAAAACTAACCAAGGTCCTTGCTTCAATAACCCTACTAGGCAGACTGTTCCACTCATCAACTACCCTATTTCCAAACCAATACTTTCCTATATCCTTTCTAAATCTAAACTTATCTAACTTGAATCCATTATTGCAGGTCTCTCTTGGAGAGATACCCTCAAGACCTTATTTATATCCCCTTTGTTAATACCCATTTTCCACTTGTATACCTCGATCATGTCTCCCCTCATTCTACGTCTTACAAGTGAATGTAATTTAAGGGTCTGCAATCTTTCTTCGCAAGGAAGATTTCTAATGCTATGTATTAATTTAGTCATTCTACACTGAATGTTTTCTAACGAATTTATGTCCATTCTGTAATATGGAGACCAGAACTGAGCTGCATAATCTAGGTGAGGCCTTACTAATGATGTATAAAGCTGTAATATAATCTCTGGACTTCTGTTGCTAACACTTCTTGATATAAATCCCAGTAATCTATTTGCCTTATTACGTACACTTAGGCATTGCTGTCTTGGTTTAAGGTTGCTGTTTACCATCACCCTCAAGTCCTTCTCGCAATCTGTATGGCTAAGTTCTACGTTATTTAACTTATAAGTGCTTGGGTTATGGACACTCCCGAGCTTCAGAACCTTGCATTTATCTACATTGAACTGCATCTGCCACTTTTCTGACCACGAATTAAGTTTGTCTAAATCTTCCTGAAGTTCTATGACATCTATGTTTGAATAAATTATCCTACCTATCTTCGTGTCGTCGGCGAATTTGCTCATATCACTAGTAATTCCCACGTCAAGGTCATTGATATATATTATAAATGACAACGGGCCTAAGACTGATCCCTGTGGAACACCACTTGTTACAAGTCCCCATTCGGATTTAACCCCATTTATGCACACTCTCTGCTTCCTATTGGTGAGCCATGACTCGATCCATGAGAGCACTTTTCCCCCAATGCCATGAGCTGCCACTTTCTTTAACAGTCTCTGGTGCGGTACTCTATCAAAAGCCTTACTAAAGTCTAAATAAACAATATCGAATTCTTTATCGTGATCAACAGCCTCAAAAGCTTTACTGAAGAAGGTTAATAAATTAGATAAGCAGGAACGGCCCCTCGTGAATCCATGCTGAGTATCATTAATCAAATTATGGTTATTTAGATGGTTTCTAATAATATCAGCTATAATTGACTCGATTGTCCAGAGAGCTGAGGAGGGGTTGTTGAGGTGGTTTGGACATGTAGAGAGAATGGAACGAGACAGAGTGACTTCGAGAGTGTATAAATCTGTAGTGGAGGGAAGGCGGGGTAGGGGTCGGCCTAGGAAAGGTTGGAGGGAGGGGGTAAAGGAAGTTTTGTGTGCGAGGGGCTTGGACTTCCAGCAAGCATGTGTGAGCGTATTTGATAGGAGTGAATGGAGGCATATGGTTTTTAATACTTGACGTGCTGTTGGAGTGTGAGCAAAGTAACATTTATGAAGGGATTCAGGGAAACCGGCAGGCCGGACTTGAGTTCTGGAGATGGGAATTACAGTGCCGGCACTCTGAAGGAGGGGTGTTAATGTTGCAGTTTTATAACTGTAGTGTAAAGCACCCTTCTGGCAAGACAGTGATGGAGTGAATGATGATGAAAGTTTTTCTTTTTCGGGCCACCCTGCCTTGGTGGGAATCGGCCGATGTGTTAATAAAAAAAAAAAAAATAAAAAAAAAATAATTGACTCTAGTAATTTGCCTACAATTGAGGTCAAGCTTATTGGCCGGTAATTTGACGGTAGTGACTTGTCCCCTGCTTTAAAAATAGGAATTACATTAGCCATCTTCCACATATCAGATACTACACCTATTTGAAGAGATAAATTAAAAATGTTAGATAATGGTTCACAGAGTTCCATTTTGCATTCCTTAAGAACCCTTGCAAAAGCTTCATCAGGACCGGCGATTTATTTTGTTTCAGTCGGTCTAGTTGGTTTCATAACCATTTCGCTAGTGACTGTGATATTACATAATTTATCTTCTTCTGGGCCTCTGTAAAAATTAATTACTGGGATATTATTAGTGTCTTCCTGTGTGAAAACCGAGAGAAAATAATTATTAAAAATAGAGCACATATCATTCTCCTTGTCAGTAAGATGCCCAGAGTTATTTTTTAAAGGGGGCCTATCTTATCCCTAACTTTTTTTCCCATAAACCAAAACTTTTTGGGGAGTTTTTTAACCCCCCA
>WNWK01003267.1:0-95000 GCA_009830355.1 Cherax destructor
GGTACCTCTTGTAGACCCAGTGATACTTGATCTACAGTGGTGGTACCTCTTGTAGACCCAGTGTGGTACCTCTTGTAGACCCAGTGGTGGTACCTCTTGTAGACCCAGTGTGGTACCTCTTGTAGACCCAGTGTGGTACATCTTGTAGACCAGTGATACTTGATCTACAGTGGTGATACTTCTTGTAGACCCAGTGTGGTACATCTTGTAGACCAGTGATACTTGATCTACAGTGGTGGTACCTCTTGTAGACCCAGTGTGGTACATCTTGTAGACCAGTGATACTTGATCTACAGTGGTGGTACCTCTTGTAGACCCAGTGTGGTACCTCTTGTAGACCAGTGATACTTGATCTACACTGGTGGTACCTCTTGTAAGTGATACTATCTACAGTGGTGGTACCTCTTGTAGACCCAGTGATACTTGATCTACAGTGGTGGTACCTCTTGTAGACCAGTGATACTTGATCTACAGTGGTGGTACCTCTTGTAGACCCAGTGTGGTACATCTTGTAGACCCAGTGATACTTGATCTACAGTGGTGGTACCTCTTGTAGACCCAGTGATACTTGATCTACAGTGGTGGTACCTCTTGTAGACCCAGTGATACTTGATCTACAGTGGTGGTACCTCTTGTAGACCCAGTGTGGTACATCTTGTAGACCAGTGATACTTGATCTACAGTGGTGGTACCTCTTGTAGACCCAGTGATAGACTTGATCTACAGTGGTGGTACCTCTTGTAGACCCAGTGATACTTGATCTACAGTGGTGGTACCTCTTGTAGACCCAGTGATACTTGATCTACAGTGGTGGTACCTCTTGTAGACCCAGTGATAGACTTGATCTACAGTGGTGGTACCTCTTGTAGACACAGTGATAGACTTGATCTACAGTGGTGGTGGTACCTCTTGTAAACCCAGTGATAGACTTGATCTACAGTGGTGGTACCTCTTGTAGACCCAGTGGATCTGAGACCAGGTACTTGATCTACAGTGGTGGTACCTCTTGTAGACCCAGTGATAGACTTGATCTACACTGGTGGTACTTTTGTAGACCCAGTGATAGACTTGATCTACAGTGGTGGTACCTCTTGTAGACCCAGTGATAGACTTGATCTACAGTGGTGGTACCTCTTGTAGACCCAGTGATAGACTTGATCTACAGTGGTGGTACCTCTTGTAGACCCAGTGATACTTGATCTACAGTGGTGGTACTTTGTAGACCCAGTGATGACTTGATCTACAGTGGTGGTACCTCTTGTAGACCCAGTGATAGACTTGATCTACAGTGGTGGTACCTCTTGTAGACCCAGTGATAGCTTGATCTACAGTGGTGGTACCTCTTGTAGACCCAGTGATAGACTTGATCTACAGTGGTGGTACCTCTTGTAGACCAGTGATAGACTTGATCTACAGTGGTGGTACCTCTTGTAGACCCAGTGGTAGACTTGATCTCACGAATTTCAGTGAATTTTGTGGTGTGGAGTGGAGCTGCCTGTGTCCCGTAGTCTTGGCTGGCAACGACAAACTTCTAGTCAGCTTAATGTTTCGTCGGCCTTGTGTTCCACTACGAGTACGGTGTCTATGCAAGGGACTGACCACCTCAAAACTACTAAGTCGAGGGTGAGGGACTGATTACATCATTTTTTACACCTTCACTGCTTCTGCTGTCTCCTCTGTATTCGACTGAAGAAGCCTACTATGTAGTCGAAACTTTTCGGAATTAAGATACCTAACTATTGCACATGTATCTTAACTTTGACGAGTAAGATGCCAAGACTGACTCGTACCACAAGATAGACAAAATTTGTAGCATTAAAAGTCGGAAATAAACTGCGATATGTCTAGCAGTCACATGACCATGGGTATCCAGGAAACGTTGAAAACTACACGAGTAAAACTCGTGTAGATTGAAAGTGATGGAGACTTGAATTATGTGAGGTTACACTTGTTGTTGGGGGTTGGAGGGTTTTAAGGGCTACTCACAGCTTACACGACCACCATACCCTTACATTGTTTACATTTTTCGTGGCGCATGGGACTAGGCCGGTGGATTAAAACCCAGTAATCTGATAGGCATCAAAACCACCACTTAGGACGACGTTTCGGTCCGTGGTGGACCATTGTCAGGTCACAATGGTCCAGGACGGATCAAAATGTCGTCATATGGTTTCGCTCGTAAGTTTGGGTTGGTTAATTGTTTCTACAATGGTATTATGACATTTTATTTTACATCTGGGCAGGCGGATTAATGTTCGGTAATATAGTCTACATTTTGTGTGTTACATGTGTCATTATCCACACCACGGGCAGGAATAATGTAGAATATTAGAAAAGTGTGGATACACTGCTGGTGTTCCCACCATGTAACTTAGAATAGTGTGGACACTGCTGGTGTTTCCACCATGTAACTTAGAATAGTGTGGACACTGATAGTGTTCCCACCATGTAACTTAAAATAGTGTGGACACTGATAGTGTTCCCACCATGTAACTTAGAATAGTGTGGACACTGATAGTGTTCCCACCATGTAACTTAGAATAGTGTGGACACTGATGGTGTTCCCACTATGTAACTTGTATATAGTTAGGTAACCTAACAAGGGGTGTTCCCTTCATGTTGCTCACAGAACAGTGTTTGCACACAGCGGGTGTAGCCCCACACAACGGGTGTTGCCCCATACAGCGAGTGTAGCCCCACACGGTGGGTGTAGCCCCCACACGGCGGGTGTAGCCACACAGTGGGTGTATCCCCATACAGTGGGTGTAGCTACACACACAGCGGGTGTAGTCCCACACAGCGAGTGTAGCTCACACACAGCGGGTGTAGTCCCACACAGCGGGTGTAGTCCCACAGCGAGTGTAGCCACACGCAGCGGGTGTAGCTACACACTGCAGGGGTAGCCAGGAGCTGTGACTCGATCCCTGCCACCACAAATAGGTGAGTACACACAGCGCGTGTTACCACTATGTAACTCTTGAAGCTCTTATATAGAGTAAGATAGCTCTTACAAATTAAGTCACGTTATTTCTCACTCCTTTCATAGCTTCCTCTCTCTCCCTCCTAGCTTTCTCTCTCTTTCTCCTAGCTTCCTCTCCCATCTGTCGTCCTCTCCCAGCTGTTACAGTTCGGCGGTTCATCAGGAGAGTGGGTCAGGTTGGTCCAGGGAGGTTTGTGTGTCACGTCTCACCTCGAGAGTTGTAGACAAGTTGGCTTCCACAGTGTCTCTCCCTCTCAGTATTGGCGACAACCACCTGTTGGCCCTCTCATTATTGACTACGGTAATCCCCTTCTGTCGGTCATTCTCTCAATATTGACGACGGTAATCCCCTTCTGTCGGTCATTCTCTCAATATTGACGACGGTAATCCCCTTCTGTCGGTCATTCTCTCAATATTGACGACGGTAATCCTTCTGTCGGTCATTCTCTCAATATTGACGACGGTAATCCCCTTCTGTCGGTCATTCTCTCATTATTGACGACGGTAATCCCCTTCTGTCGGTCATTCTCTCAATATTGACGACGGTAATCCCCTTCTGTCGGTCATTCTCTCAATATTGACGACGGTAATCCCCTTCTGTCGGTCATTCTCTCAATATTGACGACGGTAATTCCCTTCTGTCGGTCATTCTCTCAATATTGACGACGGTAATCCCCTTCTGTCGGTCATTCTCTCAATATTGACGACGGTAATTCCCTTCTGTCGGTCATTCTCTCAATATTGACGACGGTAATCCCCTTCTGTCGGTCATTCTCTCATTATTGACGACGGTAATCCCCTTCTGTCGGTCATTCTCTCAATATTGACGACGGTAATCCCCTTCTGTCGGTCATTCTCTCAATATTGACGACGGTAATCCCCTTCTGCCGGTCATTCTCTCAATATTGACGACGGTAATTCCCTTCTGTCGGTCATTCTCTCAATATTGACAACGGTAATAACCTGCCGATCATCCTCTCAATATTGACGACGGTAATCCTCTTTTACCGGTCATCCTCTCAATAATTTGCCGAGAATCACGACACATGTATCAAAAATCAACAAGACCCCTGCATCCTCTCTCAGGAATTATGTTAATTATATGTAATCTCGGGTAAAAAAAAGGGTAGAGAAAAAGCGCCACTATCGCCGTTAATGTATATGGAGATAAGGAAGATAATGTTAAACGTAGCGCCTGCCTCGTATCCCTAATTACAAGGTTGTGCACTGCTCTTCATCAAGATGGCCGCCGTGAGGTGTCTGGTTACACCTCGGGGTGCGATACAATGTTTATATTTAGCCTCGCCCTGGACCGCTTTGCCCCTCTGATGGCGTAATTATTTCCTGCAGCCTCGTTCCTCCCTCCCCGCCTCTCTTCCTGCCCACCCACGCACGCCTCACCCTCCCCTCTCACGCCCTTGCATACCCACGCTCCCACTGCTGACGTATATCAGGATACGGGACGCTTCTGGCAGCCTGGGAATTAAGCTTTCACTCATTTTGAAAGAAAAGACTTAATGGTGATAGGTAAGTTTATTTAGGTACAGGTACACTTAAGTACAATTATCATACATAGTGTAAATTACCTAGGTTAACCCAAAAAATGGTCAAAATGACTTGTTTCCATTGGGGTCCTTGTATGGGCATCATTGCATTCATGGTATGCGGTACCGACGGGCTGATTAATAAAACACATGTGCAACACCTGGAATTCTTTACTGATAAGGCGTCTGGCCAACCAGTAGTTTTTTCCTACACTGGAGACAGTGTAGGAAGTGGAGAGGTGCTTTAGAAGTGTCCAGTTCCTCAGTCTTGATAAGTGTTATGTCACTTAAGGGGCACCTAAGTTCCCCCGCCTTCTAATAACATGTTTATTTTTCCACTATAATCTACCTTATGCTCAGACCTCTGCTCCTACTGCAGGAGGTACACTGAGATAATTATCCTCTGGGTCATTCAGTGAAAGACTTGTGAAGGCTCAAATCTTCTTCCACAAATCGCGGCTTGATCGCAAAAGAAAGTCACTTTTATTGTCTAGTTTTATCGTTGTCATAAAAAATGTAATAAATGAGAATGATGGTAATATTGAGAGTGAGTTATGGTATGGGAGAGTTGGTGTGGTTGATGGTTAATGGGGTTTAAAGCCTATCTACTACACGAGAGTCATTAAGGCTGCATGTCACCTGTAGACTATCACCTGGGTAAGTAGGTACCTGGGTGTTAGTCGACTGGTGTGGGTCGCATCCTGGGGGACAAGATTGAGGATCACAATGTAAATAAAACAGACAGTTCTCAGTGTATATACACATATATCTATCTTATGGTGTAACATTGAGTGTTATATACACCTCTGGATGTATATAACTGTGTGGTACTATTGTCAGTAGTGGTACTGAACCCCCCATGTAATATACTTGTGTAGTATATCGTAAGTAGTACTAGCTATGTTATATTTATGATCCCTGTTCAGTTAAGGTCCCTAGCTGGCTGTGACGTCACGAGCCCCTCACGTGATGCCAGAGGCACCGTCCTTTCGTCGACAGACTTAAGAAGTAACAGGTAGGCTGGGCTACTTTCCCCTCACAGACTGTCAATATACCAGATACCAACCGCTTAGTGTGTTTCACTACGACCGTAAATATCTCCAACGTACCCACACAATACTATATGTTAATGTAGGTATAGGTAATCTCAGACGCAAGACCCCTTCCAACCACGAGGTTAATTGCTTAAACCAGCTTAAAACTATCACTTAGTTATGTGCTGGTATTTAATGGTTATAATTATAACCATAATTTTTAAAGGGGTGGCTGGGTAAGCCAGTGGAAGGCCTCGGTCAGATGACCAAAATCTCCACCTGCGGGATCATCATCGTAGTAACACGATTTTAAACAAATGGAACGGGTGGGATTTGAACCCATGGCGAGGGAGTTTTAAAACTCCAGGCCAGTGGGTTAACCACTGGGCCAGCTGGCTCTAATAAGATTAATCCAATTAAGCTATTTCATCCAGTGGAAATAGGCCATACTGGTTTGCCTCTTTGGTTTACTAACACCTCCAGAGTTGGTTTATCTTGGTTTGCTAACTGTGAGGAGTTTAAGGACTTGCCACTGTGTACCCACTGACTTGTACCAGTGTGTCCAGTGTGTAGTAATCCTACCAGTTAATAATATAATAATGTTTATGTCTACAAGTACAACTTATACAGACCATAGCTGACGTCAGTGACATACTATATAGAAAGCCCATTGTTATGCAGAGCATTTGGGGCAAATTAGGACAATTTTATCCTCAGGATGCGACCCACACCAGTCAACTATCACCCAGGTACCTATTTTACTGCTAGGTGAACACGGACAGAAGGTGTCTTTAGGAAACACGTCCTAATGTTTCCTTCCATCCCTAAAGGGGGTCGAAACACGGACCCCAATGTGTGAGCTGAGTGCGCTAACAACCGAGCCACAGGACACCTGAGTTCTCTCTCCTAGTCCACGTTCCTGCACTCTCCCAGTCCTTCAGTACATTGTGGGTCCCAGAGGTGCAATAATTTGGCTGGCTGGAGTGCCTTGATGTGACCCTGAGGACAACAGGTTGTCAGCTAGGGTTCTCAGGAACATGTCAGGGCTACAAGTACCTCAGTCGTGAGCCTCGTGAAGTGCCCAAGCTGGCGCCTTCCCTCGCACACCTACGATCACCACATGTAGACGATATTTCCTAATTGAGATAGCAGTTATCGACAAGCCATCGTCTTGAAGCCTCGTTTGGCAATGGAGAATGAATAAAATTAACTCGATAGCCAAACTTTCTCAAATCACCCAGCCAAATTATAAGTGAATGGCCCGAAATGCTCCCCATGCTAGTGTCATTTATTGTCCCTAACAATTTATTACATGTACAACTACATTTTGTATACTGTAGAGAGAGATTGTTTTGACAACAACCACATGTAGACTGTATACCTGGGTATCCATAGTTGTACACGGTTTGGGGGATACTGAAGCTTGCGCAAGGAGATACATACAGTTATACACTATAACAATAATTTTTTAAAGGGGTGGATTGGTAAGCCAGTGGAAGGCCTCGATCAGATGACCAAAAGCTCCAGCTGCGGGTCATATGACCAAGACCCGCGTCAGGAAACACTTGTCCTGTTTCCTGACAAACCTCACCCAGTGTAACGTAAGACACAGGCATACGTACAGAATACGTCATGCTCATTACTAGTGTAATTTGTTAAGTGGGCCTCTTTTTCCCCTCCGTACACTTGAAAGAACCCTTTTACACTTGCCTTGGATTGAATGACCACTTAAATATCATAATCTCATTTAGCCATTCCTTAAACTTTTTTGTATCTCATAAACGTGTTGCTCCATAAGGCGTCCCTCCTCACGCTTGTAAATTCTTCTATTCTCTCCTGAGAGATGTTTTAGTCTCGTGTTCATTTATGTTGGATCATGTATTTGCATCATTAAGTCACCCCCCGCTGTTTATTCCATCACGAAACACACATGGCTCTGAAATGTAAACAAAGTAAATTAATATATTTTTATACCTAGTTTCCTTTTATATTTGGTTTAATTTCTCCGTGAGGAGCTACTGATCAAGTTACCTTTGGAAAAGGAGCCCAGTGTCTTTTATCACATCATGAACCTTAGTGTACCTGGAATCATTAGGTGCCTCTGTATTATTTGGTCTACTGATCCAGCAAATAACTCCAAGTACTTAGCCTCATAATGAGGGTTGGGCCCCATAAGAAGGGATTGGACCCCCATCTAGATAAATGGTTCAGAGAACCGACAAGTTGATAAATTAGACACATATGCAACACTTGCGTATCTTAATTGTCGAAACGTTTCTCCACACAGTGGCTTCATCAGTTAAGATTGATGGACTGATTACATCGACTCCAGGCTGAGGGACTGATTACCTCTGTCTCCTGATCTTCACTATTCTTTGTATTGGACTGATGAAGCCACTGTGTGGGGAAACGTTCCCTCAGTAAAGATACCAAATACATCTAAAGATACATCTAAGTAACATTGTCATTCTAGCAACCTAGTATTATGTCACATACATAACCTTAGCGTCGCAGATACTTCAATGTTTTTTTTATAGAAGTAAATCAATATAATACTAATATTTTTATTTACTACAAGTACATGTACAAGATATACAGACCATAGCTGACATCAATGACATACTACTATATAGAAAGCCCCTTGTTATCTACCTGGAGTCTACCTGGAGGGCATTCCGGGGATCGTCGTCCCCGCGGCCCGGTCTATGACCAGGCCTCCCGGTGGATCAGGGCCTGATCAACGAGGCTGTTACTGCTGGCTGCACGTAGTCCAACGTAGCCCGGCTGATCAGGCACTGACTTTAGGTATCTGTCCAGCTCCCTCTTGAAGGCAACCAGAAGTCTACTGGTAATGCCCCTTATGGTTGGTGGGACGCTGTTGAACAGTCTTGGGCCCCGGACACTTATTGTGTTTTCTCTTAGTGTACCAGTGGCGCCCCTACTTTTCACTGGGGGTATGTTGCACCGTCTGCTAAGTCTTTTGCTTTCGTATGGAGTGATTTGTGTGTGCATATTAGGGACCAGTCCCTCCAGAATCTTCCAGGTGTAGATTATGATATATCTCTCTCGCCTGCGCTCCAGTGAATATAAGTCTAGTGCTTCCAGGCGTTCCCAGTAGTTAAGGTGTTTGACGGAACTTATACGTGCAGTAAAGGTTCTCTATACATTCTCTAGATCTGCAATTTCACCTGACTTGAATGTGGATGTTAATGTACAGCAGTATTCCAGCCTAGAGAGAACAAGTGATTTAAAAAGGATCATCATTGGCTTAGCATCTCTTGTCTTGAATGTTCTCATTATCCATCCTATCAGTTTCCTCGCAGATGTGATAGTGGCATTGTTGTGGTCCTTGAAGGTGAGGTCTTCGGACATTACCACTCCCAGGTCCTTCACATTACTTTTCCGCTCTATTGTGTGATTGGAGTTTGTAATATACTCAGTCCTAGTTATTATTTCCTCCAGTTTTCCATAACAGAGTAGTTGGAATTTGTCTTCATTGAACATCATATTATTCTCTGTTGCCCATTGGAAAACTTTGTTTATATCTTCTTGGAGATTTGCTGTGTCCTCAATGGATGACACTCTCATGCAGATCCTAGTATCATCTGCAAAGGACGATACAGTGCTGTGGTTTACATCTCTGTCTATGTCTGATATGAGAATAAGGAACAGGATAGGTGCGAGTACTGTGCCTTGTGGGACAGAGCTCTTCACTATGGCAGCATCCGATTTAACTCTGTTAACCACAACTCTTTGTGTTCGATTGGTTAGGAAGTTGAAGATCCATCTGCCTACTTTGCCAGTTATCCCTTTAGCACGTATTTTGTGTGCTATTACACCATGATCGCACTTGTCAAAGGCTTTTGCAAAATCTGTGTATACTACATCTGCATTCTGTTTTCCAGAGCATCTAAGACCATATCATAGTGGTCTAGCAGTTGTGAGAGGCAGGAGCGACCTGCTCTGAACCCATGTTGCTCTGGGTTGTGCAATTTTTGGGAGTCCAGGTGGTTTGCAATCCTGCTTCTTAGAACTCTTTCAAAGATTTTTATGATATGGGACGTTAAAGCTATTGGTCTATAGTTCTTAGCTACTGCTTTGATGCCACCTTTGTGGAGTGGGGCTATATCCGTTGTTTTTAGTGACTGTGGAATCTCACATGTGTCTAAGCTCCTTCTCCATAGTATACTTAGGGCCCGTGAGAGGGGTTTCTTGCAGTTCTTAATGAACACAGAGTTCCACGAGTCTGGGACTGGGGCTGAGTGCATGGGCATGTCGTCAATGGCTTTCTCAAAGTCTAGAGGAGTTAGGGTTATGTCAGAAATTTGGCATACATTGGCAGGGTTTTGAGGCTCATTCATGAAAAAATATGTAGAACATTTCGGGCAAATTAGGTCAATTTTGTCCCAGGATGCGACCCACACCAGTCAACTAACACCCAGGTACCTATTTTACTGATAGGTGAACAGGGACAACAGGTGTAAGGAAATACGCCCAATGTATCCACCCTTGCCGAGAGTCGAACCACCGACCCTCAGCGTGTGAAGCCAGAGCTTTGCCTACCAGGCCATGGGCCACCCCAAATTAATATATTAATACGACTGCTCGCGTAGTTGGACCACCCTGGACTCTTAATTTATTAACTGGATCCCGTAATAGGTCGAGTGTAGACAAGTGACAGGTTTACAAGTGAACGATGATTTCGCACAGCAGCAGCGCCAGAGGTGGGTGGTGGTGGCGGCAGGAAGCTAGCTCCATTTACGGAGACGGTGATCGAATTGGCGCACGCCCACTCTCACACCCACGTCTGTGTTTTGTCCACCCACGCCCACACCTCTACTCACTCCTACCCTGCATTAACTCACTCAAACACTACATATCGCACTCTTAATCATCCTCCTGTCTGCCCACCACCCACCCCTGCCCACCTCACCCCGCCCCTGCTCACCTTAACCCACCCCTGCCCACCTCAACCCACCCCTGCCCACCTAAACCCACCCCTGCCCGACTCGCCCCAGCCCACCTACACACACTAGTGCCTACCTCCACACGCCCCTGCCCACCTCAACTCACCCCTGCCCACCTCAACTCACCCCTGCCCACCTCAACTCACCCTGCCCGCCCATCATATAAGAGTGAATGCTAATCATCCTTAGAGCTCATGATACGAGTAACTACTTGACATATAGATTTCGAATGATGAAACATGTTGAACACCCCAGGGTGTTCCTAGGTGTTCCCTTCCCCAGGGTGTTCCCTTCCCCCAGGGTGTTCCTAGGTGTTCCCTTCCCCCAGGGTGTTCCTAGGTGTTCCCTTCCCCCAGGGTGTTCCTAGGTGTTCCCTTCCCCAGGGTGTTCCTAGGTGTTCCCTTCCCCCAGGGTGTTCCTAGGTGTTCCCTTCCCCCAGGGTGTTCCTAGGTGTTCCCTTCCCCCAGGGTGTTCCTAGGTGTTCCCTTCCCCCAGGGTGTTCCTAGGTGTTCCCTTACCCCAGGGTGTTCCTAGGTGTTCCCTTACCCCAGGGTGTTCCTAGGTGTTCCCTTCCCCAGGGTGTTCTCTTCCCCCAGGGTGTTCCTAGGTGTTCCCTTCCCCCAGGGTGTTCCTAGGTGTTTCCTTCCCCCAGGGTGACCCTAGATCCTTCCTTGAGTGAGCCTATCATATTCTTCTTAATTTTTTAATGTTTCGCATATTTAAAAAAAAAAAAACATAAGAAATATTCAATAATAATATATATATTTTTATGAAATTCTCGTGTTTTTTTTAAATATGTGGAAATATTTTAAAATATAGAGAAATGTGTTAAAACCATAATTTTAAAGGGGAAGGGGTGTGGAGGGGTAAGCCAGTGGAAGGCCTCGGTCAGATGACCTAAAGCTCCAGCTGTGGGTCATCGTATGACTAAGACCCGCGTCAGGAAACACTTGTCCTGGTTCCTGACGAACCTTGTACCTAACAAGGTGATAGTGACTCCAGCCTGCCGGAGGTGTCGTAGTGCTAGCGTTGAATACTTGATAACATGCTTATTGCCCTGCTTAAGTCTGCCATCTCAGACTGATCAATTTCCTTATCTACGGAAGGAAACCCATCCTGTGGGATGGAATATGATGGAATGACAGGGAAACCATCCTGTGTGATGGAATATGACAGGGAAACCATCCTGTGTGATGGAATATGACAGGGAAACCATCCTGTGTGATGGAATATGACAGGGAAACCATCCTGTGTGATGGAATATGACAGGGAAACCATCCTGTGTGATGGAATATGACAGGAAACCATCCTGTGTGATGGAATATGACGGGGAAACCATCCTGTGTGATGGAATATGACGGGGAAACCATCCTGTGTGATGGAATATGACAGGGAAACCATCTTGTGTGATGGAATATGACAGGGAAACCATCCTGTGTGATGGAATATGACGGGGAAACCATCCTGTGTGATGGAATATGACGGGGAAACCATCCTGTGTGATGGAATATGACGGGGAAACCATCCTGTGTGATGGAATATGACGGGGAAACCATCCTGTGTGATGGAATATGACGGGGAAACCATCCTGTGTGATGGAATATGACGGGGAAACCATCCTGTGTCATGGAATATGACAGGGAAACCATCCTGTGTGATGGAATATAACAGGGAAACCATCCTGTGTAATGGAATATGACGGGGAAACCATCCTGTGTCATGGAATATGACAGGGAAACCATCCTGTGTCATGGAATATAACAGGGAAACCATCCTGTGTAATGGAATATGACGGGGAAACCATCCTGTGATGGAATATGACAGAGAAACACAGCTAGCTAGTTTTTGCTTCAGTGATTCCTAATACCTACCCCACTACCATGGCTAACATCACCACTACCATCACTAACTACTCCCATTACCGCTCACTAGTACCACTGCCACCACCATTACCAGCATCACCACATCGATTACTACCACCCTCACTATTATAATTTAAATCCAAAATTGGCTCAGGACTTTAAGGGCAGACAGGATGGCGTTCAGAAAGACTCCCATGGGAGACACAGTCTTAAGTGAGGGAGAGATATGGGGAGGAGATTGGAAGGGAGGAGAGATTGAGGGTGATATTGCGCGGCCAGGAGGGTGATGGCTGTGTGCTTATTTAGGTAAAGGTACACATATTTACACGAATTATTATACATAGAAACATATGCAAAACAATCACGGGGGAGTTGAATGATAGCTCTAGGCCTTTCGTGTTGTAATCAACACCAGCAGAAAACGCTTCCTTTGAACGTATTTGATTGGACTTCATCCTCTTTTCTGCAATATTGCAAGCTCCTGATGTGTTGATTGCAACACGAAAGGCCTAGAGCTATCATTTAACTCCCATCGTTGTTGTTGGGTATCTTGTATCGCTTGTTCGTGATTTTTTTCATAGTAACGTGTAAATTACCAAGGATAACCCCTCCCCCCCAAAAAAAAAAAAAAAAAAAAAAAAAGAGTAATTTATTTCCATTGGGGTGAGGGAGAGAATAAAGAAGGGATAAGAAATGGTTGATGAGAATAAAGATAGAGAGTTGTAAGGAAGAGGGGAAAGAGGAGTGAAGAAGAGTGAGAGGGAGCACTGGGGATGATGGAGGGTCTTGGTAAGGGAGGCCTGATTACGTTGCCAACCAGACCCTTGTATGTGTACTCACCTAATTGTGGTTGCAGGGGTCGTCTCAGCTCCTGGCCTCGCCTCTTCACTGACCGCTACTAGGTCCTCTCTTTCCCTGCTCCATGAGCTTTATCATACCTCGTCGTAAAGCTATGTATGGTTCCTGCCTCCACTACATCACTTGCCAGACTATTCCACTTCCTGACAACTCTGTGACTGAAGAAATACTTCCTAACATCCCTTTGACTCGTCTGAGTCTTCAACTTCCAAATGTGACCCCTTGTTTCTGTGTCCCCTCTCTCGAACATCCTGTGTGTGCGTGTGTGTGTGTGTGTGTGTGTGTGTGTGTGTGTGTGTGTGTATATGTGTGTACGTTGGTTACCATTTTGTCAAAGGCACTTGTCGATAAGACACTTGGCTTGTTTGATATTTGTGTTTGTTAGTGTTGCAATATGTGTGTGTGGTAGTGTGTTGAAATGTTTGTGGCAGTATAGGTGTGTGTTGCAGTGTGGTTGGCCATGTGTTGAAATGTCGGTGGTAAAGTGTTGAAATGTGTTGCCAGTGTGTTGAAATAAGGGTGGTAGTGTTGCAGAGTGTGTGTGTGTACTCACCTAGTTGTGGTTACAGGGGTCGATTCATAGCTCCTGGCCCCGCCTCTTCACTGGTCGCTACTGGGTCACTCTTCCAGTTCCATGAGCTTTATCATACCTCCTCCTAAAGAAGTGTGTGTGTGTGTGTGTGTGTGTGTGTGTGTGTGTATCTAACAATACAAAAATCTTGAGCAGTGTGCTGCTACACTCTTCTATACGATAGTTACATAGAGGGAACAAAAGCAATATGTCCCTGTCATATACCCCCACTAGGAATGGGCTACATAGTGTATCAGGCTGGGCTGGGAGACTTCAATAAGACCATGAAGATATCTTCAAGTGTTCCATTAAAGATTCATTAACTACAACAACTTCAAAGGTTTGCTTCCAGTAGAGCTGGAGTTGCTATCCCTTGGGAATTACTATCTCTCAGGATTACCTATCCTACACACAAGATATATGGATTTTTTTGTGTGAAACTAATGTCCATCATGACTCACGAAATCGTAATGACACGATTGCAAACAAACTATACCACAGATGGGGTTCGAACCCGCTGTCAGAGAGTCTCAAAATTCCAGACCGTCGCGTAAGCCACTGGGCCAGCTAACTTCAATAAGATTCATCCAACTAGGTATATTTCTACACCATAGGAAGGTTAGCATAGGCCACCACTGTGTCCACAAATGGGGAATTTGAAGTGCGTTATATACTTAAGAATATATACAGTAAGTCCTCACTTAACGTCGTCGATAAATTCTTGGGAACTAAAGCTTTAAGCGAAACGTATAACGAAACCACACCTCGCTGTCCCTCGTCAAACCTTGTTAAAATTTCCAATTTTGTTTCTAATGTCACACTTCTCTTTTTTTTTTTTGTGTGTGTGTGTGTGTATGTGTATGTGTGTACGTGACCACAAACATCAGGGGTGCACAGTGCACTCACTGCAACAGGGTTAAATCAAGGAATAAATGTTTCTAAAATGAAAAGTGTAACTAGCGCCTCCGACCACCACGCAGTTCAAAAAAAAAATATGGCGGCCTCGCTGCGCACTTTCGTACCACATCGTTCATTGTCATGCATTTGTATGATTATCCTGTACTTAACGATTTTTTATTTTACAATCATTTGTATTCATTCGATTTTTTTATTTTCAACGTTATAACGAAACTACGTTATTCCAGGACCTGCTGTACATATAAACAGTTGATATTCAATGTCACAATAGCCTCTCAACATTTTAAACTCAACAATAGAAACATAGTGTAGCTTCACCACGCATCCTTTTTACCAAGCAACAAGCACGCATTGTATAGGCTGACTCAGGTTGGGCAGGGCTAAGCAGGTTGGGCAGGGCTAAGCAGGTTGGGCAGGGCTAAGCTACGTTAATAACATTTATTTATCAGAGGCCAGGTGGCTGCTAGGCTAATAACATTTATTTATCAGAGGCCAGGTGGTTGCTAGGCTAGTTTGTTGCAAAACTGACTGCTTACCTAGTAGTGTATGTGGGAGACCTAGTAGTATATGTAGGTGACCTGGTAGCGTGGGTCACCTGGTAGTGTGTGGGTGACCTAGTAGTGATTGTGGGAGACCTAGTAGTATATGTGGGATACTTGGTAGCGTGGGTGACTTGGTAGTGTGTGTGGGTGACCTGGTAGTGTGTGGATGACCTGGTAGTGTGGGTGACCTAGTAGTATATGTGGGTGACCTAGTAGTATATGGGGGTGACCTAGTAGTATATGTGGAATACTTGGTAGCGTGGGTGACCTGGTAGTGTGTGGGTGACCTGGTAGCTTGTGTGGGTGACCTGGTAGTGTGTGTGGGGGCGACCTAATAGTGTATGTGGGTGACCTGGTAGTGTATGGGTGACCTAGTAGTGTGTGTGGGTGACCTGGTAACGTGGGTGACGTAGTAGTGTATGTGGGTGACCTAGTAGTGTGTATGGGTGAAATAGTAGTGTATGTGGGTGAAATAGTAGTGTGTATGGGTGACCTGGTAGTGTATGTGGGTGACCTAGTAGTGTGTGTAGGTGTGGGGTGGAGAGGTTACTGCCTGTTAAGTGCCAGTGTGTCCCCGGGGACGAAGCAAGTATTTTAGGAATTCACAGTTGGATTGTAATGGAGAATGTTACAACTGTTGTCATTGTTAAAGGCAAACCTGTGTTTAGTTGGCGTGTGGCGGCCCTGACTGATGGTGCTCTTGTTAGTGTTTGTGATGGTGTGGTTCGAATCCTAGCGAATATGTAGGTGGTAGTGAAAGGAGATTCTTAGCGCTCCAATCTTGTTATCCACACTCTTAGGCTAGGAGGAAGGGAATATATATATTATACGTATATGTCCTCGGATCACGAGAAAAACATGTAGCTTGGCTGCATGCGTGGTGGTCTTTGTAGGATATATATAGTAGATACAGAGTTTGCAGGTTCGAGTCCTGCTGTGGACGTAGAGACAATGTTTGTCTGCGAATTGTGTATTTACACGTGTGTACTCGCTCGTGTAAGGTATGTCACGCAATCTGCTCATTAGCTTGTGGTATGCGTGTGGGGGTCAGGTGGTAACACTCAACTCACCGCACCTCTGAGATCACATTATGACTCACTGCTGCCTTTTTCATCTTTTACTTTTCCAGTATTGCTCACTTGTTACTAAAAAGGCTTATTAGGTAAATGTAACGTGATCAGTCCCTCAGCCTTGAAAGTAAATTTGAGGGGGGTCAGTCCTTCTGCAATATAGCTTCACGTTGATCAAAGCTATAAAGCTAACACATACCAAGACCGAGGGACTGACCACCTGTATATTACGTAAAAGGCTAATTTCATAATTTCTTATATAATATTAAGTTTTCTAGGATGCAGCCTAGGGCCTATTTCAGTATTTTGTACACTACTAAATTAACACTAGTATACGTAGCACTAGGATGTATACTATTAATGGTGGATCGAACAATATTATACTATCACTAGTGGATCAAACAATAGCATACTATCACTAGTGGATCAAACAATAGCATACTATCACTAGTGGATCAAATACTAGGTGATAAACTATCACGTCAGTAGTAATAGGATAGGCTAGGTGGCGCCAGCGGGATGAATGTAAACAGAGAGAGGTGGTGACGTCAGGTGGGTGTCTGCTGGGGGCCATCCGGATTCATGACGTCGTTCAAGAACGCAGAGAAATATGTCAATAAATTAACATGGCAGACGGATGGAGCAGTGGTATGCGAGTTAAATGCTGCCTTTTTTAAATGCAGCGTTAGCTGTTGTTGATGCTGTTGTTGCTGCTGCTGCTGTTGTTGTTGCTACTACTACTACTACGACCACCACCATCAACATACTACTATTGCTACTACTGCTACACTTACACCTACTATTACTAATATTAATAATAATAATTTAAATATTACCTCTGGTGAATTTAATATGAATGAGTTAAGTAGTAACAATGAAAGAGCAGTACAAGAGGAAAGCTGAGTACACTTGTTGTGGGGGACGCATATAAAGTAGAGGATGTGAGTCACTACACACACACACACACCATATACGTCAGGCCCATACTGGAGTATGCAGCACCAGTTTGGAACCCACACCTGGTCAAGCACGTGAAGAAATTACCGAAAGTGCAAAGGTTAGGGGAGACATGATAACGACATATAAAATACTGCGAGGAATAGATAAGGTGGACAGAGATAAGATGTTCCAGAGAGGGGACACAGAAACAAGGGGTCACAATTGGAAGTTGAAGACTCCTATGAGTCAAAGGGATGTTAGGAAGTATTTCTTCAGTCATAGAGTTGTCAGGAAGTGGAATAGCCTAGAAAACGACGTAGTGGAGGCAGGAACCATACATAGTTTTAAGACTGGGTTTGATAAAGCTCATGGAGCAGGGAGAGAGAGGACCTAGTAGCAATCAGTGAAGAAGCGGGGCCAGGAGCTATGAATCGACCCCTGCAACCACAACTAGGTGAGTACACACACACTGTTACGAAGTATTTCTTCAGGCATACAGTTGTCAGGAAGTGGAACAGTCTGGAAAGTTGAGCAGGCGCTGATCCACCATGAGGCCTGGTCACAGACCGGGCCGCAGGGGCGTTGACCCCCCAAAACCCTCTCCAGGTATACTCCAGGTATAAAGTGATGTAGAGGCAGGATCCATACATAGCTTTAAGAAGAGATATCATAAGGAAATGGATCAATGAGAGTGGAAGTAGTGGTGACCAGTGAAGAGGAGGTTCCAGGAGCTGTGAATCGACCCCTGCAACCACAATTAGGTGAATACAATTAGGTGAGTACACACGCACAGAGTGACTCTTAGTAAAGGACGTCAGAATGGGGAGGAGTGACTAGCGGGGTGCCACAAGGATCGGTATTAGGACCAGTACTGTTTCTGGTTTGTGAATTGACGCAGCAGTTGAGATTGAGTAGGATGTGCCTCTGTTCCCTGATGATGTTAAAACTGATGAGGAAAATAAACAAACAAGGACAAGTAAAGGTTACTAATTGATCAGGACAAACTGCAGGATTGGTCAGGTAAGTGGTTGCTTGAGATCAATCCCAGCAGTCTTCAGTTATGAAGATTGGAGAAGGGAAGTAGAGTGGTCACGTGTATTATTTCAGTCTGGTTTATATTAATGTTGCTACGAGAGAGAGAGAGAGAGAGAGAGAGAGAGAGAGAGAGAGAGAGAGAGACAAACAGAAAGAGCAGAGAACTTTGAAGTCCGCACATAGGCTATTTGATGAGAATTACTATATATTTCTATATGGATTAAGGACTGTCGTGTATTTTCTAGGCGTTAGAGGCAAATATAGTAAAGCAAAAGGCTCTGTCCCCACTCTCCACTCCTTCTAGTCACTGCCGGCCTAAAAACGGTTAAAAACATACCTTTTATCCAGTGAAAAATGGCCTAGAGAGAGAGAGAGAGAGAGAGAGACAAACAGAAAGAGCAGAGAACTTTGAAGTCCGCACATAGGCTATTTGATGAGAATTACTATCTATTTCTATATGGATTAAGGACTGTCGTGTATTTTCTAGGCGTTAGAGGCAAATATAGTAAAGCAAAAGGCTCTGTCCCCACTCTCCACTCCTTCTAGTCACTGCCGGCCTAAAAACGGTTAAAAACATACCTTTTATCCAGTGAAAAATGGCCTAGAGAGAGAGAGAGAGAGAGAGAGAGAGAGAGAGAGAGAGAGAGATGAGGCGGAAATGTTAATTCTGAATCAGTAAGTATGATGGGTGCGTCCAGACAGCATCCTGACGCCATGCGTCACCAGAGACGCTTTATAACGCATTACTCACTGGCCGGACGCAAGATATATACGCGTACGTAGAGCATGATTCACGGGTGTGACGCAAGGTTATACGTGTTGACGCATTACTCATGTGTGTGATGCAAGATGTACGCATTTATAGCGCGTTATTCACGGGTGTGACGCAAGTGATGTGTAATGACCACACTCACACGCCCCCACACACGCCCCCACACACACGCCCCCACACACACGCCCACACACACGCCCCCACACACACGCCCACACACACACGCCCACACACACGCCCACACACACGCCCACACACACGCCCACACACACGCCCACACACACGCCCACACACACGCCCACACACACGCCCACACACACGCACACACACACACAATAAAGCATGAAAATAATAAGCATAGAACAGGTAAACAAAGGCTAAACAAACAAAAGAACAGTAAACAAACAAAAGAACAGTAAACAAACAAAAGAACAGTAAACAAACAAAAGAACAGTAAACAAACAAAATAGGTAAAGCAAAAGAACAGGTAAACAAATGAAAGAACAGGTAAACAAACAAATGAAAGAACAGGTAAACAAACAAATGAAAGAACAGGTAAACAAACAAATGAAAGAACAGGTAAACAAACAAATGAAAGAACAGGTAAACAAACAAATGAAAGAACTGGTAAACAAACAAATGAAAGAACAGGTAAACAAACAAATGAAAGAACTGGTAAACAAACAAATGAAAGAACTGGTAAACAAACAAATGAAAGAACTGGTAAACAAACAAATGAAAGAACTAGTAAACAAACAAATGAAAGAACTGGTAAACAAACAAATGAAAGAACTAGTAAACAAACAAATGAAAGAACTGGTAAACAAACAAATGAAAGAACTAGTAAACAAACAAATGAAAGAACTGGTAAACAAACAAATGAAAGAACTGGTAAGCAAGTAAACAGGCAAACACTCGAGTATCTAAACAATACAAAACAAGTGAACAAACATAGAAACAAACACAAATCACAAAATTCCAAAACTCTCAAGTTTATTTTTTCTCTCTTGAAAATTTGTGGAGGAACAAGAAAATTATTTTTGCCATAAAATTGTAGTTGATTTTGTGTCTGAATTGTTGCTGTTTTGTGTGAATTGTTGTTGTTTTGTGTGAATTATTGTTGTTTTGTGTGAATTGTTGTTGTTTTGTGTGAATTATTGTTGTTTTGTGTGAATTGTTGTTGTTTTGTGTGAATTATTGTTGTTTTGTGTGAATTGTGGCTGTAGATTGATGGAGGTGTAAGTATAGTGGTGGGGGAAGAGTGGTGGAGAGCTTGGTCAAGTGTATGTTGTGGTAGAATGTTGGGTGTGTTGAGGAATGTTGGGTGTGTTGAGGAATGTTGGGTGTGTTGAGGAATGTTGGGTGTGTTGAGGAATGTTGGGTGTGTTGAGGAATGTTGGGTGTGTTGAGAATGTTGGGTGTGTTGAGAATGTTGGGTGTGTTGAGGAATGTTTAGAATTGTGTGTTGAAAATTTTAGGTGTGTTGGGAATGTTGGTTGTTGAGAATGTTGGTGTGTTGGAATTATGTGTTGTTTTGTGTGAATGTTGTTGTGTTGAGAATGTTGTGTGTGAATTTGTGTTGAAATGTTGTGTGTTGAGATATGTTGTTGAAATGTGTGTGTTGAGAATGTTGGTGTGTTGAGAATGTTGGGTGTGTTGAGAATGTTGGGTGTGTGAGAATGTTGGGTGTGTTGAGAATGTTGGGTGTGTTGAGAATGTTGGGTGTGTTGAGGAATGTTGGGTGTGTTGAGAATGTTGGGTGTGTTGAGAATGTTGGGTGTGTTGAGAATGTTGGGTGTAAGTTGAGAATGTTGTGTGTGTTGAGAATGTTGTGTGTGTTGAGAATGTTGGTGTGTTGAGGAATGTTGGGTGTGTTGAGAATGTTGGGTGTGTTGAGAATGTTGGGTGTGTTGAGAATGTTGGGTGTGTTGAGAATGTTGGGTGTGTTGAGGAATGTTGGGTGTTTTTGAGAATGTTGGTGTGTTGAGAATGTTGGGTGTGTTGAGAATGTTGGGTGTGTTGAGAATGTTGGGAAATTGTGTTGAGAATGTTGGGTGTGTTGAGAATGTTGGGTGTGTTGAGAATGTTGGGTGTGTTGAGAATGTTGGGTGTGTTGAGAATGTTGGGTGTGTTGAGAATGTTGGGTGTGTTGAGAATGTTGGGTGTGTTGAGGAATGTTGGGTGTGTTGAGAATGTTGGGTGTGTTGAGGAATGTTGGTGTGTTGAGAATGTTGGGTGTGTTGAGAATGTTGGGTGTGTTGAGAATGTTGGTTGTTGAGAATGTTGGGTGTGTTGAGAATGTTGGGTGTGTTGAGGGAAAGTTGGGTGTGTTGAGGAATGTTGGGTGTGTTGAGAATGTTGGGTGTGTTGAGAATGTTGGGTGTGTTGAGAATGTTGGGTGTGTTGAGAATGTTGGGTTGTGTTGGTGGAGAATGTTGGGTGTGTTGAGGAATGTTGGTGTTGGAATGTTGGTGTGTTGAGAATGTTGGGTGTGTTGAGAATGTTGGGTGTGTTGAGAATGTTGGTGTGTTGAGAATGTTGGGTGTGTTGAGAATGTTGGGTGTGTTGAGAATGTTGGGTGTTGAGAAGTTGGTGTGTGTTGAGGGAAAGTTGGGTGTTGAGGGATGTTGGGTGTGTTGAGGAAGTTGGTGTGTTGAGAATGTTGGTGTGTTGAGAAGTTGGTGTGTTAGAATGTTGGTGTGTTTGAAGTGTGTTGAATGTTGGGTGGTTAGATTTGAAGTTGAATGTTTGGAGGTGTGTTGAGAATGTTGGGTGTGTTGAGGAATGTTGGGGTTGGGGTGTGAGGAATGTTGGGTGTGAATGTGGGTGTCTAATATGTGTGGAGTTGCGTATAGTCATATGAACAACTCTGTACTTCCTGTCGCATCTAAATATACCTGTACCCTGGAATCCATCTTTCATTGTCAAAGTGATCTTTTGTGTGGGTCTCTGTGAAAGCCATAAACATTGCATTTGACTCTGTCAAGAGTCCACTAATGAAAGGTATTTTGTTGTTGGTTGTTGGATTTACATCCTGTATATTCGTCTGTCGTATTGCTTGTTTGTTGGCACTAATATCAAGAGTAGATAAGGACCAAGATGCCAGAAGTCTGTGATACAGATCGAGTTGGTCTAGAGTTGGGGCCAGGAGCTAAGTATCGACCTCCGCAAACACAACTTGTTGAGATGTATGTACACATATAAATATTGGGAAAATAAACGTATACCTGGAGAGGGTTTCGGGGGTCAGCGCCCCCGCGCCCCGGTCTGAGACCAGACCTCGCAGTGGTAAAGAATAAAGAGAATAATAATAATATCTTTATTTACTACGAGCCTGGCCCATGGCCGGGCTCAGAGAGTAGATACTCTCGAAACTCTTCAAAGGTATAAAGGTATATCAAAGGTAAGTACATGTACAAGGTATACAGACCATAGCTGACATCAATGACATACTACTATATAGAAAGCCCCTTGTTATGCTGAGCATTTCCCGCAAATTAGGTCAGTTTTGTCCCAGGATGCGACCCACACCAGTCAACTAACTCCCAGGTACCTATTTTACTGATGGGTGAACATGGACAACCGGTGTAAAGAAACAAGCCCAGTGTTTCTACTCTCGCTAGGAATCGAACCCGGACACTCGCCGTGTGAAGCCAGAGCTTTAGTCACCAGGCCACGGGGAAACTATAGGTAGAGACCAAGCAGGTGAAATAAGGTTGGAGACAGACACTCAGGACAGGAGAGAGGAGACGGTTATAATGAGGGAAATGGAAGGAAGAGATGTCAACTGTATTACTTGTGGGTGCAGGTGGGTGTGAGTTGGACCTGACTAGCTTGTGCTACTAGGTCAGATGCCGTGCTCCTTCCTTAAGTGAATGTGACCTGACCTGACTAGGTTGGGGCATTGGCTTAAGCCGATAGGAGACTTGGACCTGCCTCGCATGGGCCAGTAGCCATACCACGTGACCCAGTTTGAACCACGCACCTAGGCCGTAGCCCTCCCTCATTCTCGACCAGGCTTACCAGGCTGGCAGACGGATAGGCTGGGATCTGCCACGAATATAAATACACCTCTAAAACAGTCTAGAGAGAGAGAGAGAGCGAAAGAGAGATTTACTCTCGGAAGAAACCAGACACACGTCAAACACCCAGCTACTCCTATATCGGCTTAGCAGGTGGTTTGTGAATTATTGAAGACCACGGAGGTACGTCTCAGCGGCTGCCTTGGCGTCCTACCTGTCTCAAGGGCAGCTGTGTCCTTGGCTGCCATCGCTTCTCCAACAGTCGGGGAAAATATTCTCAGGGGAAGGAAGACAAGAGAATCCAGATGACTTGGCACAAAGTAAGAACGAGACTAACTCAGAAAATATAGGCAGTCAGGACATCTGTAAATATTATGCTAAAGAACTGTGCCTTTATGGGAGAAAATGCTGGTATCAGCATTTATTTACTGGTTGGTAAATAAGACACTTGCGCAACGTTTGGGTCTGGAAACGTGTCGCCAGCCAGTGGCTTCTTCGGTCCAATGCAGAGAAAGGTGGAAGATGAGGAGGTGTTTGAGGTAATCAGTCCCTTAGTCGAGTCGATATGTTTAGTTCACCCTTGGACCCAGATGATGTGGTAGACTGCTTACGCTGTCTCTGTACTCGACCGAAGAAGCCTAATGTGTAGACGAAACGTTTTGGAATAAGGATACCCAACTGTTGCACCTGTGTCTTATTAACTTTTCGGTATTGTATAGCATTATACTATTGTCCTGACCAGCAAGTGACAGGAACTCAGCTCTAGAGTTAAACCAGGGAATGAAAAACGATCAGTATTCTTTTTTAGACAAAAAGAATAAAGGGCAGACCCATAAAAGAGGACAGACAGGAAGATGCTACAGATAGGACAGATACACAACAGTGGGACAGACCACGCCAGTCATGCACACAACAGGGTCAAATATACAACAGACAAATGCACAATCAAGGGGTTGAACACCAGGGGTTGTAGGAGGTAGTGTACCACCAGTGGTATTAACTAAACACACACCAAACCAAAACATCCCAAATGGTATATCCTGCTTCATTTTTGCAAATATTCAGGGTTTAAAATCAATTAAAAATGGCAAAGTTCTATTAGTGGGATGCTCACAGAAGCGAATGCCTTGTTTGTATACACGAAGTATATAAACACATATATAAATGGAGCTACAATGAGGTAATGATACTTCCTCCAGTACACACTAACCCCACCTTCAACACTACGTATGTCTCCGGGTATACAGGTAAATATGGTTCGTCTCTCTCTCTCTCTCATTCCCACAGCACACCCACCTCACCTCACACTGGCCCCTCACCCCACTCACCCTCCACCTCACCACTCCTCCCCACTCTGCCTACTTGAGGTGTCCTTATGTTCATATCAACCTTTACCAGTGGACTTGTGGGTAGTCACGAGAGTTAAAGTGAGAGGACGTGTATGTATCTCTGTGTGCTTGGGTATTGTTTACAGTATCTGAAGTCACTGGGTATTGTTTACAGTATCTGAAGTCACTGGGTATTGTTTACAGTATCTGAAGTCACTGGGTATTGTTTACAGTATCTGAAGTCACTGGGTATTGTTTACAGTATCTGAAGTCACTGGGTATTGTTTACAGTATCTGAAGTCACTGGGTATTGTTTACAGTATCTGAAGTCACTGGGTATTGTTTACAGTATCTGAAGTCACTGGGTATTGTTTACAGTATCTGAAGTCACTGGGTATTGTTTACAGTATCTGAAGTCACTGGGTATTGTTTACAGTATATGAAGTCACTGGGTATTGTTTACAGTATCTAAAGTCACTGGGTATTGTTTACAGTATCTGAAGTCACTGGGTATTGTTTACAGTATCTGAAGTCACTGGGTATTGTTTACAGTATCTGAAGTCACTGGGTATTGTTTACAGTATCTGAAGTCACTGGGTATTGTTTACAGTATCTGAAGTCACTGGGTATTGTTTACAGTATCTGAAGTCACTGGGTATTGTTTACAGTATCTGAAGTCACTGGGTATTGTTTACAGTATCTGAAGTCACTGGGTATTGTTTACAGTATCTGAAGTCACTGGGTATTGTTTACAGTATCTGAAGTCACTGGGTATTGCTTACAGTATCTGAGGCCACTGGGTATTGTTTACAGTATCTGAAGTAGCTGGGTATTGTTTACAGTATCTGAAGTCACTGGGTATTGCTTACAGTATCTGAAGTCACTGGGTATTGTTTACAGTATCTGAAGTAGCTGGGTATTGTTTACAGTATCTGAAGTCACTGGGTATTGTTTACAGTATCTGAAGTAGCTGGGTATTGTTTACAGTATCTGAAGTCACTGGGTATTGTTTACAGTATCTGAAGTCACTGGGTATTGCTTACAGTATCTGAAGTCACTGGGTATTGCTTACAGTATCTGAAGTCACTGGGTATTGCTTACAGTATCTGAAGTCACTGGGTATTGCTTACAGTATCTGAAGTCACTGGGTATTGTTTACAGTATCTGAAGTCACTGGGTATTGTTTACAGTATCTGAAGTCACTGGGTATTGTTTACAGTATCTGAAGTCACTGGGTATTGTTTACAGTATCTGAAGTCACTGGGTATTGTTTACAGTATCTGAAGTCACTGGGTATTGTTTACAGTATCTGAAGTCACTGGGTATTGTTTACAGTATCTGAAGTCACTGGGTATTGCTTACAGTATCTGAAGCCACTGGGTATTGCTTACAGTATCTGAAGTCACTGGGTATTGCTTACAGTATCTGAAGTCACTGGGTATTGCTTACAGTATCTGAAGTCACTGGGTATTGTTTACAGTATCTGAAGTCACTGGGTATTGTTTACAGTATCTGAAGTCACTGGGTATTGTTTACAGTATCTGAAGTCACTGGGTATTGTTTACAGTATCTGAAGCCACTGGGTATTGTTTACAGTATCTGAAGTCACTGGGTATTGTTTACAGTATCTGAAGCCACTGGGTATTGTTTACAGTATCTGAAGCCACTGGGTATTGTTTACAGTATCTGAAGTCACTGGGATTTCTCTATTTTGTCTGTGTGTTATATCTGTGGTTGTGGAGATTATCATAGCCCAAGACGTGGTCTTTGACTAGGCCTCCTATAGGTTGGTAAGGAAATATTACAAGGTTAAGGAATATTAAGAAGCACTTAGGGAAGTAAAGGTGTTTATACTGAATGTAAGTAGAAGTCTGGAAGATTTATCTGTCATGTTATGTGTTTATGAGACAAAGATTTACATATATCTTAAGTGTTCATGAGACAGAAAGGTGTATATGTCATCCTAAGTGTCATGAGACGGTATTATGACATGAGACGGTGGTATTATGACAGGAATATTTACCTCTCATAGTACGTGTTCATGAGACAGACAAATATGAGTATATTTCAATATAAAGTACAGCCAGTGTTTACAGTATGTAAACTTGAAAATTCGTTCCGTGTCTCCTACCACTGCTCTTGCCTGTTCAACAGCCTGGTTGATCAGTTCAAGAACCAGGAAGCCTGGTTTTGAACCTGACCAGGAGGGCAGCGACCCCTTGAAGCGACGACAGGTAAAACTATGTATTTCGCCATGCAGGGAGGGACCTCAAGGTGTACCTGTACAGACCTCGGAGAAACTTGACGAAAGTTGGTATATAATGTTGACAAGTTGAAGAATTCGACACATGTGCAATATCTGGGCATCAGATGTTGCACATGTGTTGCACATGTGTCTAATTCTTAAAGGAAAGTCTTGATATTATTTAAGGGATTTTTTTAGTTGATTCTGAGTTGATATGATGGTTATTAGTCTTGTTTGTGATTGTGTGTTGATTTATGTGGTAAAGTTGTGGTTTGCTGTTGTTAATGTATTTTATCTTCCTGTTAGAAGTGTTTAAGGATATTTTTAGGAGAATAAAGCAGGAGAGAGAGAGAAGGGAGAGAGAGAGAGAGAGAGAGGGAATGAGAGAGAGACATACCCTTCAGATGAGTCAATGCGAGTTGATATCTTGAGTAGTGGAAGGAGCGGCGGCAGGTTAGTGATAGCAGAGTGCCGGGATAACCAGAGTGTCAGCTGAGTGCTGCCCATTACTGGTGTTTATGACCTCCAAGATGGCTGCTGTCCTGCATCATGACCTCCAAGATGGCTGCTGTCCTGCATCATGACCCCCAAGATGGATGCTGTCCTGCATCATGACCCCCAAGATGGCTGCTGTCCTGCATCATGACCTGCAAGATGGCTGCTGTCCTGCATCATGACCCCCAAGATGGCTGCTGTCCTGCATCATGACCCCCAAGATGGCTGCTGTCCTGCATCATGACCTCCAAGATGGCTGCTGTCCTGCATCATGACCTCCAAGATGGCTGCTGTCCTGCATCATGACCTGCAAGATGGCTGCTGTCCTGCATCATGACCCCCAAGATGGCTGCTGTCCTGCATCATGACCTCCAAGATGGCTGCTGTCCTGCATCATGACCCCCAAGATGGCTGCTGTCCTGAATCATGACCCCCAAGATGGCTGCTGTCCTGCATCATGACCCCCAAGATGGCTGCTGTCCTGCATCATGACCTCCAAGATGGCTGCTGTCCTGCATCATGACCCCCAAGATGGCTGCTGTCCTGCATCATGACCCCCAAGATGGCTGCTGTCCTGCATCATGACCCCCAAGATGGCTGCTGTCCTGCATCATGACCCCCAAGATGGCTGCTGTCCTGCATCATGACCTCCAAGATGGCTGCTGTCCTGCATCATGACCCCCAAGATGGCTGCTGTCCTGCATCATGACCCCCAAGATGGCTGCTGTCCTGCATCATGACCTGCAAGATGGCTGCTGTCCTGCATCATGACCCCCAAGATGGCTGCTGTCCTGCATCATGACCCCCAAGATGGCTGCTGTCCTGCATCATGACCTCCAAGATGGCTGCTGTCCTGCATCATGACCTGCAAGATGGCTGCTGTCCTGCATCATGACCTGCAAGATGGCTGCTGTCCTGCATCATGACCTCCAAGATGGCTGCTGTCCTGCATCATGACCTGCAAGATGGCTGCTGTCCTGCATCATGACCCCCAAGATGGCTGCTGTCCTGCATCATGACCCCCAAGATGGCTGCTGTCCTGCATCATGACCCCCAAGATGGCTGATGTCCTGCATCATGACCTCCAAGATGGCTGCTGTCCTGCATCATGACCTGCAAGATGGCTGCTGTCCTGCATCATGACCCCCAAGATGGCTGCTGTCCTGCATCATGACCCCAAGATGGCTGCTGTCCTGCATCATGACCCCCAAGATGGCTGCTGTCCTGCATCATGACCCCCAAGATGGCTGCTGTCCTGCATCATGACCCCCAAGATGGCTGCTGTCCTGCATCATGACCCCCAAGATGGCTGCTGTCCTGCATCATGACCCCCAAGATGGCTGCTGTCCTGCATCATGACCCCCAAGATGGCTGCTGTCCTGCATCATGACCTCTAAGATGGCTGCTGTCCTGCATCATGACCTGCAAGATGGCTGCTGTCCTGCATCATGACCTGCAAGATGGCTGCTGTCCTGCATCATGACCTCCAAGATGGCTGCTGTCCTGCATCATGACCTGCAAGATGGCTGCTGTCCTGCATCATGACCCCCAAGATGGCTGCTGTCCTGCATCATGACCCCCAAGATGGCTGCTGTCCTGCATCATGACCCCCAAGATGGCTGCTGTCCTGCATCATGACCCCCAAGATGGCTGCTGTCCTGCATCATGACCCCCAAGATGGCTGCTGTCCTGCATCATGACCCCCAAGATGGCTGCTGTCCTGCATCATGACCCCCAAGATGGCTGCTGTCCTGCATCATGACCCCCAAGATGGCTGCTGTCCTGCATCATGACCCCCAAGATGGCTGCTGTCCTGCATCATGACCTCCAAGATGGCTGCTGTCCTGCATCATGACCTCCAAGATGGCTGCTGTCCTGCATCATGACCTGCAAGATGGCTGCTGTCCTGCATCATGACCCCAAGATGGCTGCTGTCCTGCATCATGACCCCCAAGATGGCTGCTGTCCTGCATCATGACCCCAAGATGGCTGCTGTCCTGCATCATGACCCCCAAGATGGCTGCTGTCCTGCATCATGACCCCCAAGATGGTGATGGTGTTGATAGAGAGGATGACACTGACAGGTGTTGGAGACACATATAACATTGCAACGTTAGCAGGTGTTTAACCTAAGGGTGGTGGAAGAGGTGAAGGGGTAAGCCAGTGGAAGGCCTCGGTCAGATGACCAAAAGCTCCAGCTGCGAGTCACCATATGACTAAGACCCGCGTCAGGAAACACTTGACCTGTTTCCTGACAAACCTTACCTAAGGTTATTTCCCGTTACTTCTTTAGTCTTGGTGTGGTGCTGGAGGTAAGTGGATGGTGGCCATGTATGTGAAGAGGCGGGGACAGTAGCTGTGACTCGACCCCTGCAACCACAGTTAGGTGATTACACACACACACACACACATCATGACAACTAGGTGAGCACACAGTCACAGAGTTGTCAGGAAGTGGAATAGTCTGGGAAGTGATGTAGTGGAGGCAGGATCCATACATAGCTTTAAGCAGAGGTATGATAAAGCTCATGGAGCAGGAAGAGTGATCTAGTAGCAGCCAGTGAAGACGCGGGGCCAGGAACTGTGAATCGACCCCTGCAACCACAACTAGGTGAGTACACACATACACCATGATCGAGTATGCAGAACCAGCGTGGAGCCCTCGTCTGATACTCCAAGAATAAAAACTAGAAAAAATCCCAAGATCTGCAACAAGCCTAGTCCTAGAGCCGAGGCAGTTATGAAGAGATACTAAAGAAAGTGAACCTAACAACTTTTCAAGAAGGGTGAGGGGAGATATGATTACGACATACAAGATACTTAGTGGCTTTGGCAGAGCACATAGGAACATATTTTTTGAAATGAGAGACGATAGAGCGAGAGGTCACAGTTGTAAACTAAAAACACAGATGGGCGTCAGAGATGTTAGGAAATACTTTTTCAGTCTCAGAGTGTTAAGAGAATGAACTAGATGGTGAAGTGGTAGAGCCCAGGAACCAGTAATGCCGGGGATTGTGGTTTTAAGAGGCTGGGGCCAGGAGTAAACACATCTCAGTGAGGTAATCAGACCCTCAGCCCTGGAGTAAATGTAATCAGACCCTCAGCCCTGGAGTAAATGTAATCAGACCCTCAGCCCTGGAGTAAATGTAATCAGACCCTCAGCCCTGGAGTAAATGTAATCAGACCCTCAGCCCTGGAGTAAATGTAATCAGACCCTCAGCCCTGGAGTAAATGTAATCAGACCCTCAGCCCTGGAGTAAATGTAATCAGACCCTCAGCCCTGGAGTAAATGTAATCAGACCCTCAGCCCTGGAGTAAATGTAATAAGTCCATCAGTCTTGATTATAATACATCATATGTGCGAAGAAGGGGCTTATATACTACAGTATATACTGCAGGGGCTTATATACTACAGTATATACTGCAGGGGCTTATATACTACAGTATATAAGCCACTTCTTCGCGAATGAGGGACTGATTACATTGACTCCAGACTGAGGGACTGACTACATTGACTCCAGACTGAGGGACTGATTACATTGACTCCAGACTGAGGGACTGATTACATTGACTCCAGACTGAGGGACTGATTACATTGTCTCCAGACTGAGGGACTGATTACATTGACTCCAGACTGAGGGACTGATTACATTGACTCCAGACTGAGGGACTGATTACATTGACTCCAGACTGAGGGACTGATTACATTGACTCCAGCCTGAGGGACTGATTACATTGACTCCAGACTGAGGGACTGATTACATTGACTCCAGACTGAGGACTGATTACATTGACTCCAGACTGAGGGGCTGATTACATTGACTCCAGACTGAGGGACTGATTACATTGACTCCAGACTGAGGGACAGATTACATTGACTCCAGACTGAGGACTGATTACATTGACTCCAGACTGAGGGACTGATTACATTGACTCCAGACTGAGGGACTGATTACATTGACTCCAGACTGAGGGACTGATTACATTGACTCCAGACTGAGGGACTGATTACATTGACTCCAGACTGAGGGACTGATTACATGACTCCAGACTGAGGACTGATTACATTGACTCCAGACTGAGGACTGATTACATTGACTCCAGACTGAGGACTGATTACATTGACTCCAGACTGAGGGACTGATTACATTGACTCCAGACTGAGGACTGATTACATTGACTCCAGACTGAGGGACTGATTACATTGACTCCAGACTGAGGACTGATTACATTGACTCCAGACTGAGGGACTGATTACATTGACTCAGCTGAGGACTGATTACATTGACTCCAGACTGAGGACTGATTACACTGACTCCAGACTGAGGACTGATACTTGACTCCAGACTGAGGACTGATTACATTGACTCAGACTGAGGACTGATTACATTGACTCCAGACTGAGGGACTGATTACATTGACTCCAGACTGAGGGACTGATTACATTGCTCAGACTGAGGACTGATTACATTGACTCCAGACTGAGGGGCTGATTACATGACTCCAGACTGAGGACTGATTACATTGACTCCAGACTGAGGGACTGATTACATTGACTCCAGGGCTGAGGGACTGATTACATTGACTCCAGGCTGAGGACTGATTACATTGACTCCAGACTGAGGGACTGATTACATTGACTCCAGACTGAGGACTGATTACATTGACTCCAGACTGAGGGACTGATTACATTGACTCCAGACTGAGGGACTGATTACATTGACTCCAGACTGAGGGACTGATTACATTGACTCCAGACTGAGGGACTGATTACATTGACTCCAGACTGAGGGACTGATTACATTGACTCCAGACTGAGGACTGATTGACCAGACTGAGGACTGATTACATTGACTCCAGACTGAGGGACTGATTACATTGACTCCAGACTGAGGACTGATTACATTGACTCCAGACTGAGGACTGATACATTGACTCCAGACTGAGGGACTGATTACATTGACTCCAGACTGAGGGACTGATTACATTGACTCCAGACTGAGGGACTGATTACATTGACTCCAGACTGAGGGACTGATTACATTGACTCCAGGCTGAGGGACTGATTACATTGACTCCAGACTGAGGGACTGATTACATTGACTCCAGACTGAGGGACTGATTACATTGACTCCAAATTGAGGGACTGATTACATTGACTCCAGACTGAGGGACTGATTACATTGACTCCAGACTGAGGGACTGATTACATTTACTCCAGGCTGAGGGACTGATTAAAATTGATTCCAGGCTGAGGGACTGATTACATTGACTCCAGACTGAGGGACTGATTACATTGACTCCAGACTGAGGGACTGATTACATTGACTCCAGACTGAGGGACTGATTACATTGACTCCAGACTGAGGGACTGATTACATTGACTCCAGACTGAGGACTGATTACATTGACTCCAGACTGAGGACTGATACATTGACTCAGGCTGAGGGACTGACTACATTGACTCCAGACTGAGGGACTGATTACATTGACTCCAGGCTGAGGGACTGACTACATTGACTCCAGGCTGAGGGACTGATTACATTGACTCCAGACTGAGGGACTGACTACATTGACTCCAGACTGAGGGACTGATTACATTGACTCCAGACTGAGGGACTGACTACATTGACTCCAGACTGGGGACTGATTACATGACTCCAGACTGAGGACTGATTACATTGACTCCAGACTGAGGACTGTATGACTGGCTGAGACTGTACATTGACTCCAGGCTGAGGGACTGACTACATTGACTCAGACTGAGGGACTGATTACATTGACTCCAGACTGAGGGACTGACTACATTGACTCCAGACTGAGGGACTGACTACATTGACTCCAGACTGAGGGACTGATTACCCCAATCTCCTTCTGATCTTCCCATCTCAGTGGGAACACCGACACACCCACTCTCACACACACTGAATTATTTACTATGTAATTAGAATAATTTAAAATGAATTGCTCCTTCGTTAAAGTATTTTTAAGGTCCTCTCAGATAGTATCACTTATAAAAAGTAGCGGCGGAATTAATGAGCTCAGTGAACAGTCAAGAAGCTCCCGTGTGCTCACTCTGTAAGTACTACACACACATACACACACACACACACACACACACACACACACACACACACACACACACACATACACACACACACAGGAGGAGAATCACATCGGATGAAGACCAAGCAGGACTTCAAAGAGACCTGGACAAGCTTGACATCTGGTCTAGCAACTGGCTTCTCGAATTTAATCCCACCAAATGCAAAGTCATGAAGATCGGAGAAGGGCAAAGAAGACCGCTGACAGAGTACAGGCTAGGTGGACAAAGGCTACAAACCTCATCAAAGGAGAAAGACCTTGGGGTGAGTATAACACCAAGCACGTCTCCGGAGGCACACATCAACCAGATAACTGGGGCAGCATATGGGCGACTGGCAAACCTAAGATTAGCGTTCCGTTACCTTAACAAGGAATCGTTCAAGACACTGTACACCGTGTACGTCAGGCCCATACTAGAATATACAGCACCAGTCTGGAACCCACACCTGGTCAAGCACGTCAGGAAACTAGAGAAAGTACAAAGGTTTGCGACAAGGCTAGTTCCACAACTCAGGGGACTGCCCTATGAAGAAAGGTTGAGGGAAATAGGACTAACAACACTGGAGGACAGAAGGGTTAGAGGAGACATGATAACGACATACAAAATACTGCGGGGAATCGACAAGGTAGATAGTGACAGGATGTTCCAGAGAGGGAACACAGAAACAAGGGAACACAACTGGAAGAGATGACCTAGTAGCGGTCAGTGAAGAGGCGGGGCCAGGAGCTATGACTCGACCCCTGCAACCACAAATAGATAAGTAGGTGAGTACACAGTACACACACACGAGGATGGTCCAAACATTTCCCGTATATTTTAAGCCTTGTTTTGATGTTCAACACTTGTTTGTGTTACTTAATTTATGTTGTGAGAGGTGAGTGTTGCGTAGATCACACAGACACACGTACGCTGTGCGTATCATCAGCGTAGATCACACAGACACACGTACACTGTGCGGGATCATCAGCGTATATCACACAGACACACGTACACTGTGCGGGATCATCAGCGTATATCACACAGAAAACGTACGCTGTGCGGATCATCAGCGTAGATCACACAGACACACGTACGCTGTCGGATCATCAGCGTAGATCACACAGACACACGTACGCTGTGCGGGATCATCAGCGTAGATCACACAGACACACGTACGCTGTGCGGGATCATCAGCGTAGATCACACAGACACACGTACGCTGTGCGGGATCATCAGCGTAGATCACACAGACACACGTACGCTGTGCGGGATCATCAGCGTAGATCACACAGACACACGTACGCTGTGCGGGATCATCAGCGTATATCACACAGACACACGTACACTGTGCGGGATCATCAGCGTATATCACACAGACACACGTACGCTGTGCGGGATCATCAGCGTAGATCACACAGACACACGTACGCTGTGCGGGATCATCAGCGTAGATCACACAGACACGTACGCTGTGCGGGATCATCAGCGTAGATCACACAGACACACGTACACTGTGCGGGATCATCAGCGTAGATCACACAGAACACGTACACTGTGCGGGATCATCAGCGTAGATCACACAGACACACTTACGCTGCGATATCAGCGTAGTCACGAACGTACGCTGTGCGGATCATCAGCGTAGATCACACAGACACGTACGCTGTGCGGGATCATCAGCGTAGATCACACAGACACACGTACGCTGTGCGGGATCATCAGCGTAGATCACACAGACACACGTACGCTGTGCGGGATCATCAGCGTAGATCACACAGACACACTTACGCTGTGCGTATCATCAGCGTAGATCACACAGACACACGTACGCTGTGCGATCATCAGCGTAGATCACACAGACACACGTACGCTGTGCGGGATCATCAGCGTAGATCACACAGACACACGTACACTGTGCGGGATCATCAGCGTAGATCACACAGACACACTTACGCTGTGCGTATCATCAGCGTATATCACACAGACACACGTACGCTGTGCGGGATCATCAGCGTAGATCACACAGACACACGTACACTGTGCGGGATCATCAGCGTAGATCACACAGACACACGTACACTGTGCGGGATCATCAGCGTAGATCACACAGACACACTTACGCTGTGCGTATCATCAGCGTAGATCACACAGACACACTTACGCTGTGCGTATCATCAGCGTAGATCACACAGACACTACACGCTGTGCGATCATCAGCGTAGATCACACAGACACACTTACGCTGTGCGTATCATCAGCGTAGATCACACAGACACACTTACGCTGTGCGTATCATCAGCGTAGATCACACAGACACACTTACGCTGTGCGTATCATCAGCGTAGATCACACAGACACACTTACGCTGTGTGGGATCATCAGCGTAGATCACACAGACACACTTACGCTGTGCGTATCATCAGCGTAGATCACACAGACACACTTACGCTGTGCGTATCATCAGCGTAGATCACACAGACACACTTACGCTGTGCGTATCATCAGCGTAGATCACACAGACACACTTACGCTGTGCGTATCATCAGCGTAGTAGCTGGCGTTAAAACTAATGTTCCACCAAGACTTGTATAATTGTGGTGGGTTGTAGCAAGAAATTGGCAGGTGTTAGATATAACGAGCGATAAACTGTGAGAGGTGAAGTGTTTATAGTGGAGGTTCTGTCTCTCCCCCCCTCAGTCATGTACACACCCTCTATATTGTATGTAGATGTCGTATAGAATAGGTAAAACTTGCGATTTTGGCTTAAATAGCAGCGCTCTTCTTGCCGAATAAGGCAAGTGAAAATTTGTGTATGCAATAATTTCGCAAAATCATTCTGAACCTAACGAAAAAAATATATTTCATTGTGTTTATTTATTATTAAATTATTGTAAACTTATCTAAAATATATTTAGTTGGATTAGGCTAAATTAAATTGAACTTGTTATAATAAGGTCAGGTAAGTTTCCTAAGGTTCTTTTGGTACAAAATTATTAATTTTTACATTAACATAAATGAAAAAAAATCTTTAAACGTATAAGAGAAAATTTTAAAAAGGACTTAATTTTAAAGGAGTTCTTGCTAATTGACCTGTTTTACCTATTCGGCACGACATTTACACTGTGAGATGTATGTCTCATTTTGAAGAATGAGACTTCTTGTATTATATGGAATCTTTGAGGAAACGTTTCGTGGCTTCATCAGTCCAGTACAAAGAAGAACAGTGGAAATGGAGGATAAATTTGAGGTAATCAGTCCCTTAGCCTGGAATTGATGTGGGTTTGGGTTTGAGGACGACCTGCCTAGTATGGGCCAGTAGGCCTGCTGCAGTGTTCCTTCTTTCTTATGATCTTATATGTTAGACTGTCTGCTGATTCGAAGTATAGCGCCGACAGGTCTTGAAGACGCGGCAGTGAAGTTTGCGACGTTTCGCTCAGTTATGGGCTAAACATAATAGTTTTGTAGAAAAGTGCACTTTAGGGAAGAGTTCTGTAATGAAGGTCAGAAAGTCACAATACCGGGACTGGAACAATACTGGGACTGGAACAATACCGGGACTGGAACAATACACAAATAACACAGATATGAGAAACTTTCCACGACGTTTCGCTCCCACCTAGACAATTAACTAGTCATAGTGTGACTAGTTGAGTCTCACTGGCTTGCTGGCCCAGTGGCTTACGCACTGGCCTGGAGTTTTGCGAATATCCGTGAGTTCAATCCCCACCCGTACCGTGGCTTCTTTTATCTTAAATCAAACCTGATTGAATTTTATTCGCAAGAATATAGTTTGAAGGCAAGTGTCGACGAATAGGGCGATACGAAGGCACTTATAGGCACTTTAATGGGCGACTTTTCTCTGAAAAGTAAGCTTTAATAAGTCATATAGATGGACTCAGCATCACGAAGATGTGCTGAGACAGCTAAGCCAACTTGTAATAAAAACAATAATTCGTGGATGCTGAGGGAAGCAGGTGAAGCCCTGTACTTGCCAGCCAGCTATATATATACTCCATCTAATCTGGTGTGGTGGTATAAAGGCCGGCGCAAGACGCCTCTATTATATAACAAAACGATGCATCAACAGTGTGTTGCTATCCTGTTGTATATTTGAGTTACACAGTGGGGGAGAAAAACAATGTTTCTTTGTGCCATCAGACAGGGACCCATAGAAACTGTTCAAGTCTTTTAACCCGATATGCCCTGTATAACTATGGGCTTAGGTAAGGTTCGTCAGGAAGCAGGATAAGTGTTCCCTTACGCGGGTCTTAGTCATATGATGACCCACAGTTGGAGCTTTTGGTCATCTGACCGAGGCCTTCCACTGGCTTACCCATCCACCCCATAAAAAGTAATGGGTATGATTATAACCATATTTTTTTAAATTTTTATTATGATATGAGTATACCATTCAAAGGTCGATCAGGTGGGTCTCCTGGGTGAGGTGTCGGGGTTAGGTATGGTTCGTCAGGAAACAGGACAAGTATTTCCTGAGGCGGGTCTTAGTCAGATGTCGGGTGACAGAGAACAACAACAATGGCGGCCTCAAGCGCCCTCTCACGGGACTCTAAGTGGAATTCCTCGTCTGTTTCAACTGTGTTATTTATAAGTTATTTTGTTTATATTCATAGTTTTTTTTTATGACTGAGCATACACCTTAAGTGGCATATTGCTACACTTCTACCTGTCTGCTCTCTCTCTCTCCTGTCTGTTTTCTGTCAGTGTAAGTTCCATCTTGTTTGAATAAGGGCCATAGCTTTCATTTGTTTTTGATAAGACTTGCGCAACAGTTTAGGTATCTTTATTCCGAAACATTCGCCTACTCAGTTATCTTCTTCAGTCGAGTACAGAGGACGATGTAATCAGCGGATCACCCTTGAAGACGTAGTTTTGAGGTGGTCAGTCCCATCAGCCTGGAGAAGCATCCTCTCCATACTCTCTATACTCGACTGAAGAAGCCTATTGTGTAGGCGAAACGTTTCAGAATAAAGATACCTAACTGTTGCCCATGTCTTATCAACTTGTCGGCACTTTATACCATTATAATATTCATGTTTTGACATTTCAGAAGAAATATTTTGGATTGCTTGTAGCTCCGACTGTCTCTCCTGGGCTCTATGATCCATTTAACTGAGTTAGGCATCTTCTGTTTTTCTGGCCACTGTTTCCTTCTGCATTTAAGATGTAGTACGGAAAGAAACCTAACCTAACCGAAACCCAACCCAATCTAACCGAAACCCAACGTAACCTAACCGAAACCCAACCTAATCTAACCTAACCGAAACCCAACCTAATCTAACCTAACCGAAACCCAACCTAACCTAGCCTAACCGAAACCCAACCTATCCTAATGTACCCTAACCTAACCGAAACCCAACCTAACCTAACCCTTCCTTGGTCTAACCTACCCTGACCTAGCCTACCTTGGTCTAACCTACCCTGACCTATCCTACATTGGTCTAACCTAGCCTACCTTGATCTAACCTACCCTACCTTGATTTAACCTACCCTTACCTAACCTACCTTGATTTAACCTACCCTGACCTAGCCTATCTTGATCTAACCTACCCTGACCTAGCCTACCTTGATCTAACCTACCCTGACCTAGCCTACCTTGATCTAACCTACCCTGACCTAGCCTACCTTGATCTAACCTACCCTGACCTAGCCTACCTTGATCTAACCTACCCTGACCTAGCCTACCTTGATCTAACCTACCCTGACCTAGCCTACCTTGATCTAACCTACCCTGACCTAGCCTACCTTGATCTAACCTACCCTGACCTAGCCTACCTTGATCTAACCTACCCTGACCTAGCCTACCTTGATCTAACCTACCCTGACCTAGCCTACCTTGATCTAACCTACCCTGACCTAGCCTATCTTGATCTAACCTACCCTGACCTAGCCTACCTTGATCTAACCTACCCTGACCTAGCCTACCTTGATCTAACCTACCCTGACCTAGCCTACCTTGATCTAACCTACCCTGACCTAGCCTACCTTGATCTAACCTACACTGACCTAGCCTACTTGATCTAACCTACCCTGACCTAGCCTACCTTGATCTAACCTACCTGACCTAGCCTACCTTGATCTAACCTACCTGACCTAGCCTACCTTGATCTAACCTACCCTGACCTAGCCTACCTTGATCTAACCTACCCTGACCTAGCCTACCTTGATCTAACCTACTCTGTCCTAACCTAACCTGCCCTAATCTACCTTGACCTAACCTAGCAGCCAAATCTAACATAATCTAACAGCCTAATCTTGTATAACCTAACAATTTAACCTACTCGAGACAAACATTTTAAAAAATTATCAAAAGGCAATTAGGGGGAGATAGAGAGAAAGAGAAAGAGAGAGTGACGGAGAGTGACGGAGAGAGAGTGACGGAGAGAGAGAGAGAGAGAGAGAGAGAGAGTGGGAGAGATCAAAGTTTAGCTTTGAGGTTGTTTTGGACACTGTCTCACATACTTGGCTTTAGAAGATTATAAAAGATGTTTGTGTTTGGTGGAGAAACGTCGCTCATAGTGGAGAAATGTGTTAGTGGGTTAGTAATGAGTTTTGCAGAGTAGATTGTTTGTAATGTCTGTTGTTGAGCAGGACTGTGACTCCTGGCTGGCTCACTGTGACTCCTGGCTGGCTCACTGTGACTCCTGGCTGGCTCACTGTGACTCCTGGCTGGCTCACTGTGACTCCTGGCTGGCTCACTGTGACTCCTGGCTGGCTCACTGTGACTCCTGGCTGGCTCACTGTGACTCCTGGCTGGCTCACTGTGACTCCTGGCTGGCTCACACTCAACCATTCCCACCCTTACGGGTTTACCGCATCTTCATGAGTACCCGACACTTCCTTCCCCTCCCTCTCCTGTATCCCTGTCTTTCCCTCTCCTGTATCCCTGTATTTCCCTCTCCTGTATCCCTGTCTCTCCTCTCCTGTATCCCTGTCTCTCCCTCTCCTGTATCCCTGTCTCTCCCTCTCCTGTATCCCTGTCTCTCCCTCTCCTGTATCCCTGTCTCTCCCTCTCCTGTATCCCTGTCTCTCCCTCTCCTGTATCCTGTCTCTCCCTCTCCTGTTCCCTGCCTCCCTCCTGTATCCCTGCTCTCTCCCTCTCCTGTATCCCTGTCTCTCCCTCTCCTGTATCCCTGTCTCTCCCTCTCCTGTATCCCTGTCTCTCCCTCTCATGTATCCCTGTCTCTCCCTCTCCTGTATCCCTGTCTCTCCCTCTCCTCTCCCTGTCTCTCCCTCTCCTCTCCCTGTGTCTCCCTCTCCTGTATCCCTGTCTCTCCCTCTCCTCTCCCTGTGTCTCCCTCCCCCCGTCTCTCCTCTCCCAGTGTCTCTCTTCCTTTCCCTGCGTCTCCCTCCCCTGTCTCTTCCTTTCTCTGTCTCCCTCTCCCTGTGTCTCTTCATGGCCGTACTGAAGTCTCCCATCCTGTTACCCATCCTGTGATGGAATATGACGGGGAAACCATCCTGTGTGATGGAATATGACAGGGAAACCACCCTGTGTCATGGAATATGACAGGGACACCATCCTGTGTCATGGAATATGACGGGGAAACCATCCTGTGTCATGGAATATGACGGGGACACCATCCTGTGTCATGGAATATGACAGGGAAACCACCCTGTGTCATGGAATATGACAGGGACACCATCCTGTGTCATGGAATATGACGGGGAAACCATCCTGTGTCATGGAATATGACAGGGACACCATCCTGTGTCATGGAATATGACGGGGAAACCATCCTGTGTCATGGCATATGACAGGGACACCATCCTGTGTCATGGAATATGACGGGGAAACCATCCTGTGTCATGGAATATGACAGGGACACCATCCTGTGTCATGGAATATGACGGGGAAACCATCCTGTGTCATGGAATATGACGGGGAAACCATCCTGTGTCATGGAATATGACAGGGACACCATCCTGTGTCATGGAATATGACAGGGAAACATAGAGGGAGCAAAAGCTATGTAACTATCATGTATAATTATGTAGCAGCACACTGATATGTCCAGTTTTGTTGAAAACATTCCCTCCCTTCCTCCCTAACTCCCTTCCTCCCTAACTCCCTTCCTCTCTCCCTTGATGAAGAATTAGATACATGTGTAAATCTGGGTATCTTTGTTTGTAGACGTTTCGCCCTCCAGTGGCTTTATCAATACAAGGACACGATGTGAAGACTGTAGAACTATATACAAAATCAGAAAACCTAACATGATCCTGGGATATGAGATCGACAGATTACTTAACTTCTCACATCTCTAAAAAAGTGAACCTAGCTAAAGCCGCCTCGGCCAACTATTCAGATTCCAAGATGCCCCCCCCCCACATCAAGAAGCACCTCCCCACATCAAGAAGCACCTCCCCACATCAAGAAGCACCTCTACAAGATGATGATCAGACCTTTGCTGGAATACCCTTGCGTACCCTTATCACTAACAACTAAACCCAACAGGCTGCGGCTTCAACGTGCCCAGAAGAAAGCCCTGGGACCAGATTCAGGGACAGAATCAGAATGGAAGACCTACATATACAACAGGAAATCGCTGCAATTAATGTCAGGATAGACAAACTAAGAGACAGCTATATGACATGCAAGAACTCTATGTACCTGATAGAGAAAACTTCCCCAACCAGTAAACACTACCGACTATGTCATCAACACACCTACCCACCGAACCCAAAGAATGACCCTGCAACAAAGAGTTAGACGTTTCATTCACAAGGACAACTACCCACGACCAAGAATCCTGTGTGATCTCCCCGTTGAACCAGAAGAGTGGATACCACCAGACACAGTCTACGTCCAACAACGTAGATAAATACTCTCCATCTATGGGTGACCTACGTTTATCAAACTACATCTTACAACTAACATTGTAACACCCACGAACTTCCTATTTTAGGACACCACCTCAGAAACTGCTTGACCAGCTCCGGGCTGCCCACCAACAACATCGAAAGCCCAGCAACTACCACCTGTTGCAGCAGCCTTGCCTCAAAAAAAAAAAATATTACCAATGGTATGCATTCTTGCAAGTCAGTAGCATGTTGTGATACTGCAGTATACCTGTGTGCAACTGGTGGGCAGGAGGCATACCCACCTCATAAAGTTAACTTATGTATAACTCTACATACACACACACTTATTATATTGCACCAAAGTGGATAGGCCACTTACCTTTATAACCCTAACCTCCCCTTCCCCTCCCGACCATTTCCCATGTTTCGATCCTTACCCATCCTTCTTCCTGCCCCATCTTACCGACGCTCTGGTCAAATCAAGCAAGCAGGTCCCTCAGTCTTGGAGTTAGGTGAAGAGCACCGTAGTCTTGAAGACTCTGAAGCACAGGCAGATTAGGTAAGGTTCGTCAGGAAACAGGACAAGTGTTTCCTGACGCGGGTCTTAGTCATATGATGACCCGCAGCTGAAACTTTGGTCATTTGACCGAGGCCTTACGCTGGCTTACCCCTCCACCCCCTTTGAAAATTCGGGTTATAAGTAGTAAGAACAGTCAGTAAGATTGTGTCTTACATACTGGCGTCAGATTAAGGACGTTCAGCTGACGAAGGCCTTGTTCTTTCTTCTCTCCCTCCTTTCTTCCCTCTCTCCGTCCTTCACTCCCTCCCTCCCTACACAGATGAGTTAAAAGTGAGTTCCCTGGGGTCACGACATGGGTATTTAGTGTTGTTGTTGTTGCTGCTGCGTTTTTCTCACTACCACTATGTGACAGGTTTATAAATGCTTCGTGTACTGGTAAACACGTAAATAAATATATGCGTCTCCCTCGTCTCTTCGTCTACCCTCTTGCTCTACCACGCCTCCTCCCGTCTCCTGCTTCCTTCATTAAAGAAGGGGAGAGAGAGATAAATAATTTTTTTTATTTAAAATAAATGAAGTATCTATGTCCGTCTCTCTCGTACAAGTCTCCCTTGTGTTACTGACAACACTTACGTAATTATACACCTTAGGGTATGTGTGTGTGTACTCACTTGTGGGTGCAGGGGTCGATTCATAGCTCCTGGCCCCGCCTCTTCACTGATCGCTACTAGGTCCTCTCTGCTCCATGAGCTTTATCAACCCTCGTCTTAAAATTATGTATGGATCCTGCCTCCACTACATCACTTGCCAGACTATTCCACTTTCTGACAACTCTATGACTGAAGAAATACTTCCTAACATCCCTCTGACTCATCTGAGTCTTCAACTTGCAAATGTGACCCCTTGTTTCTGTGTCCCATCTCTGGAACATCCTGTCTCTGTCCACCTTGTCAATTCCTCGCAGTATTTTATATCTAAAAAGCCTTCATAATACTTCTACTCACTGTATACGTCTTAATGTATAGATTTACTTTATCTCTGTCATACACGGTACGAACATGACTCATGCTAAACAAGACATTTTGTAAGCAAAATACGAACGTATATATGATTTTTTTGGTGTATTAGTCAAGAATTTTACGGGTGAATTATGTATGGTTATGTGTATGTTATGTGTAAGTCACGTTAGTCGTGTATGTCACGACTAATGATTGCAGGGTTGTGTGTGTAGGTGTCGTGTGACGTGCGCAGGTGTATAGATTGTGTGTGTAGGTGTCGTGTGACGTGTGCAGGTGTATAGATTGTGTGTGTAGGTGTCGTGTGACGTGTGCAGGTGTATAGATTGTGTGTAGGTGTCGTGTGCAGGTGTATAGATTGTGTGTGTAGGTGTCGTGTGACGTGTGCAGGTGTATAGATTGTGTATGTAGGTGTCGTGTGACGTGTGCAGGTGTATAGATTGTGTATGTAGGTGTCGTGTGACGTGTGCAGGTGTATAGATTGTGTATGTAGGTGTCGTGTGACGTGTGCAGGTGTGTAGGTGTCATGTTTATGAATGAGGTGCTGACGTCACATGTAAACACTGGGTTTAAATTAATACAGGCGGAAAGTTTATTCATCGTGTACCACGGAACACTACGAAGGTGAGAGAGACAGACAGACAGAGAAGGGGGACGAGAGGAATATTGGACCTAATTTTACTAAACCATCTATATTGCTACTACTACTAATACAAATACTTCTACTAATAATAATAATACTTCTAGTACTACTACTACTACTTCTAGTACTACTACTAATAATAATTCTGCTACTATTACTACATTTGTATGTCTCATAATAAAAATGCTTTCAACTAAGCTGGGGTACGTAACAGCTGTTACCTTGTAAATAAAAGAAACTCTTAACCTAACCCTGTAAAACCACTGTGTAAATAGAGAGAGACGTTCCCTTAACAGTTGAAGACGAAGAATCACGGAGCTTCTCAAAGTTATCACACTTAAAGAGTGAAAATAAATACTGGTTAAGAGATGGAATATATTGAGATTAAACTTGAGTGTATCAGAGATCAGGAGAGGGAGTATAAAGTTGTTAGTGAAATTGAAAGAAATGGAAAATACTTTTTTATATTCGCAGAGAGAATAAAGCAGCTGCAGTGTTGGGCTCTTGCTTAAAGGAGATGCAACTTACACTATGATAATAGTATACAACTCCTCGGTATTTGAAGAATTAGACATGTGCAGCATCTGGGTATCTTTGTAGACGTTTCTCCATCCAGTGGCTTTATCAGTACAAGGACATGATGTGAAGACTGAGGCTGAGGGACTGATTACCTCATTTTCTGTATATGGTTCTACAGTCTTCATATCTCATTGTATTGATAAAGTCACTGGTTGATGAAACGTCAACAATAAAGATACCCAGATGTTGCACATGTGTCTAATTCCTCATGTTGTCGGTATTATATACCATTCATTTATAACCTCTTTATTTGACTGAAGAAGCCTGCAGAGCAAACGAAACATTTATTTTATAAAGACATGTTGAAAATGGTATAAAATTCTGACAAATTGTTGATTAAAACACATGTGCAACAGTTGGGTATCTTTATTGTTGAAATGTTTCACCCACACAGTAGACTTCTTCAGTCAAATACAGAGGCAGCAGGTGTAGTAGTGAAATAAAGATGTAATCAGTCCATCAACCTTGGAGAAATAGTATTTGGGGTGGTCAGTCACTCAGCCTGGAGAAGAGTTCAGCACCATGGTCTGGAACAAGGTGGTCAGTCCCTCAGCCTGGAGAAGAGTCCAGCTCCATGGTCTGGAACAAGGTGGTCAGTCACTCAGCCTGGAGAAGAGTTCAGCACCATGGTCTGGAACAAGGTGGTCAGTCTCTCAGCCTGGAGAAGAGTTCAGCTCCATGGTCTGGAACAAGGTGGTCAGTCCCTCAGCCTGGAGAAGAGTTCAGCTCCATGGTCTGGAAAAAGGTGGTCAGTCTCTCAGCCTGGAGAAGAGTCCAGCTCCATGGTCTGGAACAAGGTGGTCAGTCCCTCAGCCTGGAGAAAAGTCCAGCTCCATGGTCTGGAACAAGGTGGTCAGTCCTCAGCCTGGGGAAGAGTTCAGCACCATGGTCTGGAACAAGGTGGTCAGTCTCTCAGCCTGGAGAAGATTTCAGCTCCATGGTCTGGAACAAGGTGGTCAGTCCCTCACCCTGGAGAAGAGTCCAGCTCCATGGTCTGGAACAAGGTGGTCAGTCACTCAGCCTGGAGAAGAGTTCAGCACCATGGTCTGGAACAAGGTGGTCAGTCTCTCAGCCTGGAGAAGATTTCAGCTCCATGGTCTGGAACAAGGTGGTCAGTCCCTCACCCTGGAGAAGAGTCCAGCTCCATGGTCTGGAACAAGGTGGTCAGTCACTCAGCCTGGAGAAGAGTTCAGCACCATGGTCTGGAACAAGGTGGTCAGTCCCTCAGCCTGGAGAAGAGTCCAGCCCCATGGTCTGGAACAAGGTGGTCAGTCCCTCAGCCTGGAGAAGAGTCCAGCTCCATGGTCTGGAACAAGGTGGTCAGTCCCTCAGCCTGGAGAAGAGTCCAGCCCCATGGTCTGGAACAAGGTGGTCAGTCTCTCAGCCTGGAGAAGAGTTCAGCTCCATGGTCTGGAACAAGGTGGTCAGTCCCTCAGCCTGGAGAAGAGTCCAGCTCCATGGTCTGGAACAAGGTGGTCAGTCCCTCAGCCTGGAGAAGAGTTCAGCTCCATCGTCTGGAACAAGGTGGTCAGTCCCTCAGCCTGGAGAAGAGTCCAGCTCCATGGTCTGGAACAAGGTGGTCAGTCACTCAGCCTGGAGAAGAGTTCAGCTCCATCGTCTGGAACAAGGTGGTCAGTCACTCAGCCTGGAGAAGAGTTCAGCTCCATGGTCTGGAACAAGGTGGTCAGTCCCTCAGTCTGGAGAAGAGTTCAGCACCATGGTCTGGAACAAGGTGGTCAGTCCCTCAGCCTGGAGAAGAGTCCAGCTCCATGGTCTGGAACAAGGTGGTCAGTGCCTCAGCCTGGAGAAGAGTTCAGCTCCATGGTCTGGAACAAGGTGGTCAGTCCCTCAGCCTGGAGAAGAGTTCAGCACCATGGTCTGGAACAAGGTGGTCAGTCCCTCAGCCTGGAGAAAAGTCCAGCTCCATGGTCTGGAACAAGGTGGTCAGTCCCTCAGCCTGGAAAAGAGTCCAGCTCCATGGTCTGGAACAAGGTGGTCAGTCCCTCAGCCTGGAGAAGAGTTCAGCACCATGGTCTGGAACAAGGTGGTCAGTCTCTCAGCCTGGAGAAGAGTCCAGCTTCTGGTCTGGACCAAGGTGGTCAGTCCCTCAGCCTGGAGAAGAGTTCAGCACCATGGTCTGGACCAAGGTGGTCAGTCCCTCAGCCTGGAGAAGAGTCCAGCTCCATGGTCTGGAACAAGGTGGTCAGTCTCTCAGCCTGGAGAAGAGTTCAGCTTCTGGTCTGGACCAAGGTGGTCAGTCCCTCAGCCTGGAGAAGAGTCCAGCTCCATGGTCTGGAACAAGGTGGTCAGTCTCTCAGCCTGGAGAAGAGTTCAGCTTCTGGTCTGGACCAAGGTGGTCAGTCCCTCAGCCTGGAGAAGAGTTCAGCTCCATGGTCTGGAACAAGGTGGTCAGTCTCTCAGCCTGGATAAGAGTTCAGCTTCTGGTCTGGACCAAGGTGGTCAGTCCCTCAGCCTGGAGAAGAGTTCAGCTCCATGGTCTGGAACGAAATATCGTGTCATTACGGTTTTAAGAATTGCTCATTGAGCCTATTAATCACATCCAAAACTGACACCCCGAATGAATTTGTTTATGAATGGGACTTTGAAGTCTGCCAACATTCCAAAACGTTCTGACATAACCTCAAAATCTACCAATGTTACCAAAACGTCCTGACATAACCTTAACCTCAAAATCTGCCAATGTTACCAAAACGTCCTGACATAACCTTAATCTCCTCTCGACTTCGAAGAAGCCATTGACAGCGGCCCCAGCCACTCTCCCTCAGCCCCTGACTCGTGTATCTCTATTTTAAAATAAATTTATTCCAACATGATACAGTGTTTATCCGGAAATGGTTGACTCTTGAATGTATGTTGAACACCCGTAGTTATACAGGGGAAGCGCTAAACACGTAGGGATTATACAGCGCCTGTGGGGTGAGGGGGATGGAAGGCATTCAAACTCTATTCGGGGATCTGGACACAGATTCGATTCCCTAGATCAAGAGCCCCTTAAAGGTTGGTTGGTTAGTAGGTTTTAAAACCTATCGATCACCCCTAAAATAGGGGTTAAAGTAAAATCCCTTTGTAAATGGTCCAGGTCGGACCGAAACGTCGTCTTTAGTCTATTGTTATTGTTATTTTTGTATTGTTATTGTATTTATGAGCAATCTATGTGCGGGCCCAGGAGCTGGAGGCCAGCACTCGCTCTGGGAGGTAGGCACTTCATTAAAAGCCATAACACACTCCACAACAACGTAATTGAAAGCAATTAACTTAAGAGTGCCTGAGTGCCAGCTGTGTCTCTTGTCCCTGTCTGGGTGCCAGCTGTCTGTTTGTCCCTGCTTGGGTGCCAGCTGTCTGTCTTGTCCTTGCCTGGGTGCCAGCTGTCTCTCTTGTCACTACCTGGATGCCAGCTGTCTGTCTTGTCCATGCCTGGGTGCCAGCTGTCTGTCTTGTCCCTGCCTGGGTGCCAGCTGTCTCTCTTGTCACTACCTGGGTGCCAGCTGTCTTTCTTGTCACTACCTGGGTGCCAGCTGTCTCTTGTCACTACCTGGGTACCAGCTGTGTCTCTTGTCCCTGCCTGGGTGCCAGCTGTCTCTCTTGTCCCTGCCTGGGTGCCAGGTGTCTCTCTTGTCACTACCTGGGTGCCAGCTGTCTCTTTTGTCCCTGCCTGGGTGCCAGCTGTCTGTCTTGTCCCTGCCTGAGTGCCAGCTGTCTCTCTTGTCCATGCCTGGGTGCCAGCTGTCTGTCTTGTCCCTGCCTGGGTGCCAGCTGTCTCTTGTCACTACCTGGGTGCCAGCTGTCTCTCTTGTCACTGCCTGGGTGCCAGCTGTCTCTTGTCACTACCTGGGTACCAGCTGTGTATCTTGTCCCTGCCTGGGTGCCAGCTGTCTCTCTTGTCCCTGCCTGGGTGCCAGCTGTCTCTTGTCACTACCTGGGTGCCAGCTGTCTCTTTTGTCCCTGCCTGGGTGCCAGCTGTCTGTCTTGTCCCTGCCTGAGTGCCAGCTGTCTCTCTTGTCCCTGCCTGGGTGCCAGCTGTCTCTCTTGTCCCTGCCTGGGTGCCAGCTGTCTCTCTTGTCCCTGCCTGGGTGCCAGCTGTCTCTCTTGTCACTACCTGGGTGCCAGCTGTCTTTTGTCCCTGCCTGGGTGCCAGCTGTCTGTCTTGTCCCTGCCTGGGTGCCAGCTGTCTTGTCCCTGCCTGAGTGCCACCTGACTCTTGTCCCTGCCTGAGTGCCACCTGACTCTTGTCCCTGCCTGAGTGCCAGCTGTCTCTTGTTCCTGCCTGGGCCAGCTGTCTCTATTGTCCCTGCCTGGGTGCCAGCTGTCTCTTGTCACTACCTGGGTGCCAGCTGTCTGTCATGTCCCTGCCTGGGTGCCAGCTGTCTCGTGTCCTGCCTGGGTGCCAGCTGTCTGTCTTGTCCCTGCCTGGGTGCCAGCTGTCTCTCGTGTCCCTGCCTGGGTGCCAGCTGTCTGTCTTGTCCCTGCCTGGGTGCCAGCTGTCTCTTGTCACTACCTGGGTGCCAGCTGTCTGTCATGTCCCTGCCTGGGTGCCAGCTGTCTTTCGTGTACCTGCCTGGGTGCCAGCTGTCTGTCTTGTCCCTGCCTGGGTGCCAGCTGTCTGTCTTGTCCCTGCCTGGGTGCCAGCTGTCTGTCTTGTCCCTGCCTGGGTGCCAGCTGTCTGTCTTGTCCCTGCCTGAGTGCCAGCTGTCTCTCTTGTCACTACCTGGGTACCAGCTGTGTCTCTTGTCCCTGCCTGTGTGCCAGCTGTCTCTCGTGTCCCTGCCTGGGTGCCAGCTGTCTGTCTTGTCCCTGCCTGGGTGCCAGCTGTCTGTCTTGTCCCTGCCTGGGTGCCAGCTGTCTGTCTTGTCCCTGCCTGGGTGCCAGCTGTCTGTCTTGTCCCTGCCTGGGTGCCAGCTGTCTGTCTTGTCCCTGCCTGGGTGCCAGCTGTCTGTCTTGTCCCTGCCTGGGTGCCAGCTGTCTGTCTTGTCCCTGCCTGGGTGCCAGCTGTCTGTCTTGTCCCTGCCTGGGTGCCAGCTGTCTGTCTTGTCCCTGCCTGGGTGCCAGCTGTCTCTCGTGTCCCTGCCTGGGTGCCAGCTGTCTCCCTCCCCCTTCCTGGGGTGTTGCAAGTGGTGTGCCTCGCTTATAAACACAGAAATGTTTAAGTCATCAGCTGGTATGGCAGCAGTGCTTGTGTAGAATGTGCAGAGCAAACACCTAGGAATTATTATCACTGTTTACAAACCAGTAGCAGCTGATAACCTCAATCACTATCACCAGTAGCAGCTGATAACCTCACTCACCATCACCAGTAGCATCTGATAACCTCACTCACCATCACCAGTAGCATCTGATAACCTCACTCACCATCACCAGTAGTAGCTGATAACCTCACTATCACCACCAACAACTGATAACCTCACTCAACACTCACCATCACCACCAACAACAGATAACCTCACTCAACACTCACCATCACCAGCAACTGATAACCTCACTCAACACTCACCATCACCAGCAACTGATAACCTCACTCAACACTCACTATCATCACCAACAACTGATAACCTCACTCAACACTCACAATCAACAGCAACAACTGATAACCTCACTCAACACCATCACCAGCAACAACTGATAACCTCACTCAACACCATCACCAACAACTGATAACCTCACTCAACACTCACCATCACCAGCAACAACTGATAACCTCACTCAACACTCAACACCATCACCAACAACTGATAACCTCACTCAACACTCACAATCAACAGCAACAACTGATAACCTCACTCAACACCATCACCAGCAACAACTGATAACCTCACTCAACACCATCACCAACAACTGATAACCTCACTCAACACTCACCATCACCAGCAACAACTGATAACCTCACTCAACACCATCACCAACAACTGATAACCTCACTCAACACTCACCATCACCAGCAACAACTGATAACCTCACTCAACACCATCACCAACAACTGATAACCTCACTCAACACTCACCATCACCCGCAACAACTGATAACCTCACTCAACACCATCACCAACAACTGATAACCTCACTCAACACTCACCATCACCAGCAACAACACATAAAAGAGAATATCTTAAACTTCACCATTCTCCTCAGATATTTCAACCTCCAATATGAAATATTTGACGGACAATATTGCACCAGAAATAGTACCAGGAAGTATTCAAACCTAACATATACCAGAGAACTCTTAAGACTGTACAACACGTTTGTGTACAACACGTTTGTATACAACACGTATGTATACAACACGTTTGTGTACAACACGTTTGTATAAAACACATTTGTGTACAACACGTTTGTGTACAACACGTTTGTATACAACACGTTTGTGTACAACACGTTTGTTATTGAACCATATCAAAGCGGGTAAATCAATGGTATACTGAGAGTATACGCAAAGGCGCACCCAAAGAGGTGTTTACCATTGTTGTACAAAGTTCCGTGTTATAATTATATTAATATATTGCAGAAGTTAGCCTATTAGAAATGAGGAAGAAAACTCTGTATTTGATCTTAATAATCACTAGTAACTGGTAAAACAGTTGATAGTATAAACCAATTTAAACTGAAGTATAAACCACGTATGAATAATTTTAAAGACGCACCTTCAGTCAATTTCAACTTTCCCAGAATTGACTTCGACGAAGCCATGAGGTGGGTGAACATGAACACTGCCCCCCCCCCTCCTCTCAACCCAAAAACAATAACTCTGCTATGTATTCAAAACTCAGGACCACGTGAATGGAAAAGCCTATACTGGGCCGAAGTGAATTATGTCCCTCTGGGAAAGCGTAGTCATTGAAAGATCGCATTATTCTCCTTTTGTGTCTATTTTCTTCCTAAAAAGAGAACTTAAAGACTTTACGGAAGTCACAATAATGCACCATTCATAGTTCCAGCTAAACGTTCAGCTTTTCTTCGGTGTACACCCTGCAGTGTACACCCTGCAGTGTACATCTTACAGTATTTCCTCATTCTGACATACTTCCCCACACGCCTCACCTTCATTTGTCTGTATATACCCCCCCCCCTCCCCCAGTTCTCTTGTATTCTCTACTAACATGATAAAACCTACTGTGTGCGCGAAACGTTGTCGTCAATTCAGGTATCCACTGAATATGTGTCATATATTACAGTATACTTGCTCTTACGTTTTATGTTTTTTAACGTTTTTATGGGATGGCTGTAGCCCAGGGTCCTCCGCCAGCTGGAGGGCCTCCAGGGTCCTCCGCCAGCTGGAGGGCCTCCAGAGATGAAGTGAACTGTGTTGAGAGTTACTGCTGTACGTTTATAATCACACTATGTTATTACATCACGTATATGATAAACTGTTGTCTGTTGTGATTATTTTTTGCCTTTTGAATATATCAGGTGGCTACAAAATCTTAATCCGGCCCTGGATGGCTCAGGGGGGGATGTCACAGTTGACTGGGCGCTAAATCTGGTGGTCACAGCTGGGATGGGGGTCACAGCTTGCGTGAGGTTCACAACTGAGGGTTCACAGATGGTCTGTTGCAATGTTGTTGCATATTTTCATTAGCAGCGTAGTACAATGGATAAGTGTGCTGAGATATTCAATATTAACCACTCGGCACTGTCAGTGTTGAAGGCAGCACTTGACATGTGCTCTCACACTGTCAGTGTTGAAGGCAGCACTAGACATGTGCTCTCACACTGTCAGTGTTGAAGGCAGCACTTGACATGTGCTCTCACACTGTCAGTGTTGAAGGCAGCACTTGACATGTGCTCTCACACTGTCAGTGTTGAAGGCAGCACTTGACATGTGTTCTCACACTGTCAGTGTTGAAGGCAGCACTTGACATGTGCTCTCACACTGTCAGTGTTGAAGGCAGCACTAGATATGTGCTCTCACACTGTCAGTGTTGAAGGCAGCACTTGACATGTGCTCTCACACTGTCAGTGTTGAAGGCAGCACTAGACATGTGCTCTCACACTGTCAGTGTTGAAGGCAGCACTTGACATGTGCTCTCACACTGTCAGTGTTGAAGGCAGCACTAGACATGTGCTCTCACACTGTCAGTGTTGAAGGCAGCACTTGACATGTGCTCTCACACTGTCAGTGTTGAAGGCAGCACTTGACATGTGCTCTCACACTGTCAGTGTTGAAGGCAGCACTTGACATGTGCTCTCACACTGTCAGTGTTGAAGGCAGCACTAGACATGTGCTCTCACACTGTCAGTGTTGAAGGCAGCACTTGACATGTGCTCTCACACTGTCAGTGTTGAAGGCAGCACTTGACATGTGCTCTCACACTGTCAGTGTTGAAGGCAGCACTTGACATGTGCTCTCACACTGTCAGTGTTGAAGGCAGCACTTGACATGTGCTCTCACACTGTCAGTGTTGAAGGCAGCACTTGACATGTGCTCTCACACTGTCAGTGTTGAAGGCAGCACTTGACATGTGCTCTCACACTGTCAGTGTTGAAGGCAGCACTTGACATGTGCTCTCACACTGTCAGTGTTGAAGGGAGCACTTGACATGTGCTCTCACACTGTCAGTGTTGAAGGCAGCACTTGACATGTGCTCTCACACTGTCAGTGTTGAAGGGAGCACTTGACATGTGCTCTCACACTGTCAGTGTTGAAGGCAGCACTTGACATGTGCTCTCACACTGTCAGTGTTGAAGGCAGCACTTGACATGTGCTCTCACTGTCAGTGTTGAAGGCAGCACTTGACATGTGCTCTCACACTGTCAGTGTTGAAGGCAGCACTTGACATGTGCTCTCACACTGTCAGTGTTGAAGGCAGCACTAGACATGTGCTCTCACACTGTCAGTACTGAAGGCAGCACTAGACATGTGCTCTCACACTGTCAGTGTTGAAGGGAGCACTTGACATGTGCTCTCACACTGTCAGTGTTGAAGGGAGCACTTGACATGTGCTCTCACACTGTCAGTGTTGAAGGGAGCACTTGACATGTGCTCTCACACTGTCAGTGTTGAAGGGAGCACTTGACATGTGCTCACACTGTCAGTGTTGAAGGCAGCACTTGACATGTGCTCTCACACTGTCAGTGTTGAAGGCAGCACTTGACATGTGCTCTCACACTGTCAGTGTTGAAGGCAGCACTTGACATGTGCTCTCACACTGTCAGTGTTGAAGGCAGCACTTGACATGTGCTCTCACACTGTCAGTGTTGAAGGGAGCACTTGACATGTGCTCTCACACTGTCAGTACTGAAGGCAGCACTAGACATGTGCTCTCACACTGTCAGTGTTGAAGGGAGCACTTGACATGTGCTCTCACACTGTCAGTGTTGAAGGGAGCAACACTCAACACCAGCTCCCACACTAACAGTGTTGTAGACATCAACACTCAACACCAGCTCCCACACTAACAGTGTTGTAGACATCAACACTCAACACCTGCTCCCACACTAACTGTTGTAGACAGCAACACTCAACACCTGCTCTCACACTGTCAGTGTTGAAGACAGCAACACTCAACACCTGCTCCCACACTAACAGTGTTGTAGACAGCAACACTCAACACCTGCTCCCACACTGTCAGTGTTGTAGACAGCAACACTCAACACCTGCTCCCACACTGTCAGTGTTGTAGACAGCAACACTCAACACCTGCTCCCACACTAACAGTGTTGTAGACAGCAACACTCAACACCTGCTCCCACACTAACAGTGTTGTAGACAGCAACACTCAACACCTGCTCCCATACTAACAGTGTTGAAGACAGCAACACTCAACACCTGCTCCCACACTAACAGTGTTGTAGACAGCAACACTCAACACCTGCTCCCACACTGTCAGTGTTGAAGACAGCAACACTCAACACCTGCTCCCTCATGCCCTGCACTCCCAATTTATCCTCTTGCCCAAGAAAACCTAATATATGAGGCAGCAGTCTTGACTAACACACGCGAACTCTGATATTTACTAAAGTATTTACGCTGTTGTTGGCAGTTCTAGTACTTGTAGACTAGGAATTAGATCATCCTCATTGCTGTAAGATAAGATTTTGTTCGGATTTTTAACCCCGGAGGGTTAGCCACCCACGATAACCCATGGAAGTCAGTGCGTCATCGAGGACTGTCTGTCTGATTTCCATTGGGGTCCTCAATCTTGTCCCCCAGGATGCGGCCCACACCAGTCGACTAACACCCGGGTACCTACTTACTAGGTGAACAGGACAACAGGTGTAAGGAAACACGTCGAAATGTTCCCACCCCGCCGGGAATCGAACCCGGGCTCTCAGTGTGTGAAGCGAGAGCTTTGTGACCCCCTGCTAGATTAGCATTCATCTTTGAATTTCATAATGATAATATCAAAATTCTAATGATAATATCAAAATTCTAATGATAATATCAGAATTCTAATGATATCAAAATTATAATGATAATATCAGAATTCTAATGATAATATCAAAATTCTAATGATAATAACAAAATTATAATGATATCAGAATTATAATGATAATATCAGAATTATAATGATATCAGATTTCTAATATCAGATTATTATAATATCAGAATTATAATGATAATGTCAAAATTATAATGATAATATCAGAATTCTAATTATATCAAAATTATAATGATAATATCAGAATTCTAATTATATCAATATTATAATGATAATATCAAAATTATAATGATATCAGAATTATAATGATAATATCAAAATTATAATGATATCACATTTCTAATATCAGATTATTATATTATCAGAATTCTAATGGTATTAAAATGATTTTCTTCATTTACTATTATTATTTCCCTTTTGTTATTATCTGTTTTGTTTTTGTATCTGTTTTGTTCTATTCTTCTCGTCTTTGCTGCTATTTCTTTTCTTATTCTTACTGTTTTACTTGTTCTGATGTCTGATTTATCTGGTTTAAAGCCTATCGACTGAACTAGGATCGTCACCTGTGCACAACCAGTCAAGGATACTTTAATATATATTAAAGGGATTAAAGTATACTCTCACTGTATACAAACCGAGATATACACCCTTCCAAGTGTATATACACAGCTGCTCTCAGTGTATACACATTAAGATACACGCTACAGAGGTGTTACTGTATGGTCCGTATATGTGTATACTATTGTGTACTGTGGTAAAAATTGAGGCTGGTAGTGATATTGTTGTTTAAGACACATGTGCATGGTAGTGTTATTGTTGGTTTGATAATTACTGGGGTGTAGGAGGGCAGGACGGCAGCCTTTATTAAACGAAATTAATAGACGGAAGTTGTCAGTCAAACTCCAGACTGACGTCCTGTTGTTCTACACCCCACACCAGCTACACCCACACCAGCTACACCCACACCAGCTACACCCACACCAGCTACACCCACACCAGCTACACCCACACCAGCTACACCCACACCAGCTATACCCACACCAGCTACACTAAATCCACACCAACTTTACCACACGTCGTCACAATACACTTTGGTCACACATTGAGGTCCGTGGTTCGATCCCCGGTGCGGGTGGAAACATTAGGACGTGTTTCCTTAAAACACCTGCTGTCCGTGTTCACCTAGCAGTAAAATAGGTACCTGGGTGTTAGTCGACTGGTGTGGGTCGCATCCTAGGGACAAAATTGACCGAATTTGCCCGAAATGCTCTGGGTAACAAGGCGCTTTCTGTATAGTAGTAGTATGTCATTGATGTCAGTTAGACCTTGTACATGTACTTGTAGAAATAAAGATTTATTATTTTTAATAATATTGTTAATTATTTTATTAATTACACACTACCACCACACACCCTCATACCACCACACCATTACATACCACAATACACAATGTAAGCGGGGCCAGAAACGGAGCCTGGACACTCCCCCTCAGTACAAACAACACACTACCCCACACCCCCCTCGCCTGTGCTTCAACCATTATTATTATTATAATCAAATAGAAGCGCTAAACCACAGGGGTTATACAGTGTGCTTCAACAAGACCTGACCTCTCGCCTAGCTCACCTCTGTATCACTCGTATCACCAAACTCTTGGAGGAGCCATTGAGTGGATCATGTAAACAAGACCCGTGTCAGTGAATAAGACACCCAGCTGGGTATATTTATGTATGAAACGTTTTGCCAACCAGTGGCTTTTTTAATCCAATATAGGGAATGAAAAATGGCATGGTGAAACAAAGGGCATTTATTATTACAGTTCCTCTAATAAATGTCTTTCCACAACACGGAATAAATACTGCACTCGTTAGAAGACGTGGAGATGTAATTTTGTCATCAGTCCAATACTAGTGTGGCATATATAATCTAATAGCATTTATAGGTAGGCTCCCTGCCTAAGCCTTAGTTGTACCCTGCGCATGAGCCTCCAGGCATCTCCCTCACTTCTGTATAGGCTCATGAGACAGGCTGGGCTCCCCACGTATTACAAATATATCGCCTCTTAATAGTTCTGCAGTTTCTCTACAACCATCACTCCATCCGGACCCGTCCTTACAATTTAAGGTGATCAGTCTCTAAGCCCGGATAGGTGGTCAGTCCCTTAATGCAGTAAGACCCGTGTCAGACTGTTTCTTGACGAAAACAACATAACTTTCTGGTAGCCAAGAAGGCGGCTTGAGTTTCTTTAATGAAATATGAGAAGTTGATAGGTAAGAGTCGTCAGGAAACAGGACAAGTGTTTCCTGACGCGGGTCTTAGTCATGTGATGACCCACAGCTGGAGCTTTTGGTCATCTGACCGAGGCCTTCCACCTTCTTACCCCTCCACCCCTCTTTAAAAATTAAGGTTATAAGTTGTAGTTCGAAGGGTCATTTGAGTTGTGATGTATTCGCACCTCTGACAGGACAGCTGTTGAATGAATGATGGTGAATGTTTCGTTTTTTGGGGGTGACTACCTTGAATAACAAAAAAAGGCACAATACCGTGACTGGAACAATACACAAATTACCCACACATGGGAGAGAGGAGCTTACGACGACGTTTCGGTCCGACTTGGACCATTTACAAAGTCACACTAACAAAAAGGAGAGAAGGAGGGAGGATATATAGACCAGCAGACAGTGACGGGACAAGAGAGGTGGTAGGAAAGGAGGAAGAGAGGTAGTGGTAGAGGTAGTAGTGGAGTAGTTCCCTTGCAGTGCTCCTCTTTGGACTGAAACGTCGTCGTAAGTTCCTCTCTCCTATGTGCGGGTTATTTGTGTACTGACTACATAGGTAGGACACGGCTGGTGTGGTAAAAACAATACAATATTAAATTTTCATGAAAGATTATAAATTTAATAAGTTTTTACAGTAATATATGCCTTCCGAGTCATATTTAACATACAATAGTCTTAAATTTTCAAGAGGTGGAGGGGTAAGCCAGTGAAAGGCCTCGGTCAGATGACCAAAAGCTGCAGTGGCGGGTCATCATGTGGTTAAGACCCCCATCAGGAAACACTTGTTCTGTTTCCTGACAAATCTTACCTAACCTAACATATATCTTCATTTTTATAACAGAAAATGGAATCTATTGCTAATTTTAAAATATTAACAGGTAGAATATTGAAACTCGGGCACATTTTTAGTTTTCGTAGCAACGTTTAAAATTACAATGAAGCAGGCAAGTTTGTTATTAATAGAGTTCTCTGAGGCGTATTAATACTATCCTAGCACACACTTGACCCTGGACTTAAGTTGCATTATTATTATCCTATTAAGTTACATTAATACTATCCTAGCAAGTTACATTAATACTATCCTAGCAAGTTATATTAATACTATCCTAGTAAGTTACATTAATACTATCCTAGCAAGTTACATTAATACTATCCTAGCTCACATTTGACCCTGGACCTGAGACGTGTTGCTACTATCCTAGCTTAAATTTGATCTTGGTGTTAAGAGTCCAGTTTGCGGGTCTCGTGCGTCCATAAATAACACTGATGAAGGGACAATGGCCAGGAACGCAGTTTAATGCTTTCATAGAAAAGAGCTTGTTGGGTACAGGTTGTTGCCAGCGGTGTACAAGGCGCTGAAACAACCTGCCCAGAGCATCACAATGCTGTGTCTGCTGACGATGCTGTGTCTGCTGATGATGCTATATGATTGTCGTTGAATGCCACGTATAATAGGATTCTACTGGGAGCTCGCTTACTAAATATATGTACAAAAGGCCCAGCAGCTCAAACTTCAGGATCGCTAGTATGTGTAGTTTAATATCTATAAATATTATGCACCCCTTACCCATGCTGTGAGCGGTAGTCAAAAGATTACAGAGCCATACCCATGCTGTGGACGGTAGTCAAAAGATTACAGAGCTATACCCATGCTGTGGACGGTAGTCAAAAGATTACAGAGCCATACCCATGCTGTGAGCGGTAGTCAAAAGATTACAGAGCCATACCCATGCTGTGGACGGTAGTCAAAAGATTACAGAGCCATACCCATGCTGTGGACGGTAGTCAAAAGATTAGAGCCATACCCATGCTGTGAGCGGTAGTCAAAAGATTACAGTCATACCCATGCTGTGGACGGTAGTCAAAAGATTACAGAGCCATACCCATGCTGTGGGCGGTAGTCAAAAGATTACAGAGCCATACCCATGCTGTGGGCGGTAGTCAAAAGATTACAGAGCCATACCCATGCTGTGGGCGGTAGTCAAAAGATTACAGAGCCATACCCATGCTGTGAGCGGTAGTCAAAAGATTACAGAGCCATACCCATGCTGTGGACGGTAGTCAAAAGATTACAGAGCCATACCCATGCTGTGAGCGGTAGTCAAAAGATTACAGAGCCATACCCATGCTGTGGACGGTAGTCAAAAGATTAGAGCCACATAACTGGTCTAGAGACTAGGCCCCAGAGTTTTGATAGCTGAGCAAGTTACAGTAGGTTAGGTTTTTGTCAGGAAACAGGACAAGTGTTTCCTGACGCGGGTCTTAGTCATATTATGACCCACCGCTGGAGCTTTTGGTCATCTAACCGAGGCCTTCCGCTGGCTTACCCGTCCACCCATTTAAAAATTAGTTATAATTATAACCATTTTTTTATATCACAGTAGCGGACGATGGCGTCCCAGGGGGAAACACTGACGCCCCTTTACCTTCCTTGTGTCGACTGTCTCGCCTCATTGCCATTATTTAGTCTCGTGGTAGTGAGTAAATCACAGGTTTTATTGCCAGTGTTTTATTGCAAGAGAGTTATCGCTGCTCACACACACACTACTTTCATGTATTTCGGTTTTATCACATAATCTAATGTAAACAACTTGACGTGATCTAACCTAAATAACGTGTATCAGAAATTTGCTGAGACGTGTGAGAAACAGGCGTTTCTTTAATTGGAATTGGTGTTTCTTTGTGAGGAACTATGTTACTTGGAGAGGAACTGGTGTTTCTTTGAGGGGAACTAGTGTTACTCTGAGAGGAACTGGTGTTTCTTTGTGAGAAACTGATGTTACTTTGAGAGGAACTGGTGTTACTTTGAGAGGAACTGGTGTTTCTTTGAGAGAAACTGGTGTTAGTTTGAGAGGAACTGGTGTTTCTTTGAGGGGAACTGGTGTTTCTTTGAGGGGAACTAGTGTTACTCTGAGAGGAACTGGTGTTTCTTTGAGAGAAACTGATGTTACTTTGAGAGGAACTGATGTTACTTTGTGAAAAAATAATGTTTCTTTGAGAGGAAATTATTTTATCACAAAGACACTGTTTCTCTCAAAGAACAGTCATTTCCTCTCAAAGAAACTATGTTCCATCTCAAAGAAACTATGTTCCATCTCAAAGAAACTATGTTCCATCTCAAAGAAACTATGTTCCTCTTGAAGAAACTATGTTCCTCTCGAAGAAACTATGTTCCATCTCGAAGAAACTATGTTCCATCTCGAAGAAACTTTGTTCCATCTCGAAGAAACTATGTTCCTCTCAAAGAAACTATGTTCCATCTCGAAGAAACTATGTTCCTCTCGAAGAAACTATGTTCCTCTCGAAGAAACTGTTCCATCTCAAAGAAACTGTTCCTCTCAAAGAAACATCCAAGAAACTATGTTCCTCTCAAAGAAACTATGTTTCTTTATGAGTGTTTTTCAGGGACATTTTCTTTTGTGTATATAGTTGGTGCGTTTGAACCCCCGCATGGGCTTCACGCATTGTCTTGCGCATATATTAATAAGTTAACTTTCGACTGGTTACTTATTGGGTATGGAAATGCCTCCATAAGCTGAATAATTCATTAAGATTATTTTTTTTCATCATTGTATTCGCTTTGTCTCCCACCGAATTGTGTTCTTACCTATTTGTGATTGTAGGGGTCGATTCACAGCTCTAGCCCCGCCTCTTCACTGGTCGTAACTAGGTCCACTCTCCCTTCTCCGTGACCTTTTTCGTATCTCTTCTTAAAGCTATGTATGGATCCTGCCTCAACTACATCACTCTCCAGAGTATTCCACTTCCTGACAACTGTATGGCTGAAGAAGAACTTCCTAACATCCCTATCTGTGTGAGGGATTGTATGTTTAGTGCACGTGGGATTGTATTGTGGCTGTAACTCCCAGCAGGACTTGTAAACACAGCATGTGTTTAAAAGTATTTTTTTTGGCATCGGCTAAGCGGCCTTCAATATATCTTCGTAACTGTGTTGTGATTGGCTGACCAAGGCTAAGCTTGTAGCCTATTTCTTCATAGCAAAATAAGACACCTTTGTGATTGCCTGACTAAGACTAACTTTGTAGCCTATATCTTCATAGCCAAATATGACGCTGTGTTGTGATTGGCTGACCAAGGCTAAGCTTGTAGCCTATATCTTCATAGCCAAATATGACGCTGTGTTGTGATTGGCTGACCAAGTCTAGCTTTGTAGCTGATGCTCATCTAAGCTAGACAAGTACAGGGAACTTCAAGTTACGCTAGTACATGTGAGAGAGAACATAAGAAATAAGTTTTGCACTGATGCAGACGACGAGTGAACTGGCTGCCGTCAATAAGGCGGACTCACAGCTCATGGTGGTGGTCCCTGGGAACGGGACAGGTACACATAACAACTGTGATATATAGTGTAAATTACTTAAGATAACCCCCCAAAAAAAGGTCTGTGACTTATTTTCGATGGGGTCGTACTGTCGTCTAGAGTAGGAGACCATGGCTCTTTGGTGTGTAGTTAATGAATGAGCCAGAATAACCCCGAAACACACACACACACACAAACACAAACACACACACACACACACACACACGCGCGCGCGCGCGGCCTAGTGTCTAATCGACATGTGCCTAGGACAAAATGGTAACTAACTAACTAACATATATAAGAAGAGATACAATAAAGCTCATGGAGCAGGGATAGAGTGGATCTAGTAGCAACCAGCGAAGAAGTGGGGCCAGGAGCTGTGACACGACCCTTCCACCACAATACAAATATGTGAGTACACAGACGCACGTACGTGCCCTTATGTCAGCATGGGTGCAAACCGTACCAGAGGCCCATTTAAATGGGGTTGAAACCTAACCCCAAGGCAGTATTAATGGGAAGAAAAAATCCTTACCAAAGTATCAGCTCATATCTATTAACTTCAACACACTCCCTCAGAGACTGAGCCGTGTTTAACAGACGGAGGGTCGAGCTTGTAGCTGAGAAACCAAAGTCCTGTAAAAGTACATGATTATTGACCAGAAAATAAGAATGGACTCAAAAATTGGTAAAAAAGATTAAAAAGTTTGTGAGAGTGCAGGCGGCCCCGCTTATACAGAGGGCTACTGCTGTAAAGCTAAAATAAACCATACCACGGGTGGGGTTCGAACCCGCGGTCACAGAGTCTCAAAACTCCAGACCGTCGCGTAAGCCACTGGGCCAGCTAGCTTCAATAAGATTCATCCAACTAGGTATATTTCTACACCATAGGAAGGTTAGCATAGGCACCACTGTGTCCACAAATGCAAGTTTTTACAGACGAATCTCCCGCTAGCATGGCCGTGACGAACTCTAGCTCAAGTCCCCTTCAAAGCCGTCAACATGACTCACGAAATCGTAATGACACGATGAATCTTATTGAAGCTAGCTGGCCCAGTGGCTTACGCGACGGTCTGGAGTTTTGAGACTCTGACCGCGGGTTCGAACCCCACCCGTGGTATGGTTTGTTTGCAATCGTGTCATTACGATTTCGTGAGTCATGTTAAAGCTAAAATCGCTGTAAAGTGGAACATAACCCTTTTTTTCACTTTCAAATGCATATAAAAGCCTGATAACATGATTACATTATCATATATTAAGTGAGCAATATAGCTAGGCCTAAAAATTGCATATACACTACACACTTACCTTAAAATATTTTCGTCCCTAGCTTATAGTGAATGAATATATTTATTGTAGGAAGTCTGAATACATGAAGAATAGGCATAATTGAAAACCGCTGCATCAGTGAAACGCTACAGAGGTAAGTGCTGTAAAGCGGGGCCCCGCCTATTGTCCGGATAGCCGGAATCGACTCATTTTCAACTCAGTACCAGTCTTATTCATTCTAAACTTCATAAATATCAATAATAATATTGTGAAGGACATGAATGTCTATCGACAGTTATAAAGTCGTGGTGAAGTTAGTGTGGATACTGTGTCATGTTGACCAGGCGAGCACCAGACGAGCCTGGCCCATGGCCGGGCTCAGAGAGTAGATAAACTCTCGAAACTCTTCAAAGGTATATCAAAGGTATTGACATGATACTGAGAGACGATAAGTTGGCGGCAAGTCTACAAGACATCAGATATATGTCTTGCAGCGTTTCGCGTATTGACAAAGCTCCTGGAGAGCGAAACGTTGCCTCAATAAAATATCACATTACTTACATTTGTGTTCTTTTACTTAACATATGCAGAGTTTAAATCCTTATTTAGGGGATTAAAGTATTCTTGTCCGGTAATGAACAGGTTACGCGGGGGCTTTATGACCCTCGTGTGGTCGATAGGCTTCAAACTCCATTAACCAAACAGCTAACCAGAATAGAAGTTTGAAAAAAAAATTTAGCATTAAAATGGCGAGTCCAGCGAGAGAGGTTCTTATTTATTAGTATTATCACGGGGAGCGCTAACCCGTAGGGATTATACGGCGCCTATGGGGGGGGGAAGGCATTCAGACTTAATTCAGGGAATTGGAACACTTATCCAATTCCATAGATCAAGAACCCCTCACCAGCATCAAGGAACCTGAGGGGAGAGAGGGACTTAAACCGGTTACAGGTATATCACAGGTATATCACCTATGGTATGTCAAGTATTTGGGCTGAAATATGTTGCTTTTAAGGTGGTATGTTCTCTCACAGCGTGAGTGCTGCCGTCTCTCCAGGAATCCAAATTCCTTTTATGAAACTGTCGGTGCCCGAGATGCCCTCTTAGTATCAAACCTGATTGCCACCAATACCCCAGGCACCTGTCTGCCACCAATACCCCAGGCACTTGTCTGCCACCAATACCCCAGGCACCTGTCTGCCACCAATACCCCAGGCACCTGTCTGCCACCAATACCCCAGGCACCTGTCTGCCACCAATACCCCAGGCACCTGTCTGCCACCAATACCCCAGGCACCTGTCTGCCACCAATACCCCAGGCACCTGTCTGCCACCAATACCCCAGGCACCTGTCTGCCACCAATACCCCAGGCACCTGTCTGCCACCAATACCCCAGGCACCTGTCTGCCACTAGTACCCCAAGCACCTGTCTGCCACCAATACCCCAGGCACCTGTCTGCCACCAATACCCCAGGCATCTGTCTGCCACCAATACCCCAGGCACCTGTCTGCCACCAATACCCCAGGCACCTGTCTGCCACCAATACCCCAGGCACCTGTCTGCCACCAATACCCCAGGCACCTGTCTGCCACCAATACCCCAGGCACCTGTCTGCCACCAATACCCCAGGCACCTGTCTGCCACCAATACCCCAGGCACCTGTCTGCCACCAATACCCCAGGCACCTGTCTGCCACCAATACCCCAGGCACCTGTCTGCTACCAATACCCCAGGCACCTGTCTGCCACCAATACCCCAGGCACCTGTCTGCCACCAATACCCCAGGCACCTGTCTGCCACCAATACCCCAGGCACCTGTCTGCCACCAATACCCCAGGCACCTGTCTGCCACCAATACCCCAGGCACCTGTCTGCCACCAATACCCCAGGCACCTGTCTGCCACCAATACCCCAGGCACCTGTCTGCCACCAATACCCCAGGCACCTGTCTGCCACCAATACCCCAGGCACCTGTCTGCCACCAATACCCCAGGCACCTGTCTGCCACCAATACCCCAGGCACCTGTCTGCCACCAATACCCCAGGCACCTGTCTGCCACCAATACCCCAGGCACCTGTCTGCCACCAATACCCCAGGCACCTGTCTGCCACCAATACCCCAGGCACCTGTCTGCCACCAATACCCCAGGCACCTGTCTGCCACCAATACCCCAGGCACCTGTCTGCCACCAATACCCCAGGCACCTGTCTGCCACCAATACCCCAGGCACCTGTCTGCCACCAATACCCCAGGCACCTGTCTGCCACCAATACCCCAGGCACCTGTCTGCCACCAATACCCCAGGCACCTGTCTGCCACCAATACCCCAGGCACCTGTCTGCCACCAATACCCCAGGCACCTGTCTGCCACCAATACCCCAGGCACCTGTCTGCCACCAATACCCCAGGCACCTGTCTGCCACCAATACCCCAGGCACCTGTCTGCCACCAATACCCCAGGCACCTGTCTGCCACCAATACCCCAGGCACCTGTCTGCCACCAATACCCCAGGCACCTGTCTGCCACCAATACCCCAGGCACCTGTCTGCCACCAATACCCCAGGCACCTGTCTGCCACCAATACCCCAGGCACCTGTCTGCCACTAATACCCCAGGCACCTGTCTGCCACCAGTACCCCAAGCATCTGTCTGCCACCAGTACCCCAGGCACCTGTCTGCCACCAGTACCCCAAGCACCTGTCTGCCACCAGTACCCCAAGCACCTGTCTGCCACCAGTACCCCAAGCACCTGTCTGCCACCAGTACCCCAAGCACCTGTCTGCCACCAGTACCTTAAGCACCTGTCTGCCACCAATACCCCAGGCACCTGTCTGCCACCAATACCCCAGGCACCTGTCTGCCACCAATACCCCAGGCACCTGTCTGCCACCAGTACCCCAAGCACCTGTCTGCCACCAGTACCCCAAGCACCTGTCTGCCACCAATACCCCAGGCACCTGTCTGCCACCAATACCCCAGGCACCTGTCTGCCACCAATACCCCAGGCACCTGTCTGCCACCACTACCCCAGGCACCTGTCTGCCACCACTACCCCAGGCACCTGTCTGCAGTATACAGGATGACCCAAAAGTCTGGACACAGGAAATATTACTAATATTTTTTTCCACAGCTGGAGCTTTTGGTCATCTGACAGAGGCCTTCCACTGGCTTACCCCTCCACCCCTTTAAAAATTAGAGTTATAATAATAGCCATTACATATAAAATATATACGCAATAAGATCACAGTAAACAGGTGATAACACAATATGCAAAACAACCACTGTGAAAAAAATAGTGAAATTCCAAGCGCTTTCGTGATTTCTTATATTATCAAGGAACAGGTCCTTGATAATGTGAGAAATCACGAAATCGCTTGGAATTTCAATTTTTCCACAGTGGTTGTACTGCATAAAATATATATATACAAGAGGAGTCCCGGTGCAGAATACCAAAGCTAGATGAAAGGCGACCCAGCGCTCACTAACACAGCCACTAATGTGTGGTAGAAAATAGAATACAGTTGTAGGTTCGCGGGTACATCCGGCCCGGGTCTTCTCCAAATGGTGACCCCGCAAAGAATACAGTGGCGGTAACATTTGTCAGTGTGTCAGAACATCCACACAAGTACTACGACACGGGGTTGGGGACTGCGACACGGTGTTAGGGGGTTACGATACGGTGTTAGGGGCTACGACACGGTTTTAGGGGGCTACGACACGGTGTCAGTAGCTACATCGCGGGATTAGAGGCTACGACACGGTGTCAGGAGCTACAACACGGTGTCAGTGACATGCAAGGATCTAACCTAACGACAACATAGTCTTGTAGAGGATGAAATAAGGGAAGTGCGTAGCCTGGATGCTACTACTGTTACTACTTCCACTACTACTATTTCTAGTATTTCTACTACTACTATTTCTAGTATTTCTACTACTACTATTTCTAGTATTTCTACTACTACTACTACTATTTATACTATTACTACTTCCACTACTACTAATACTACTTCTACTAATATTACTACTACTATGCATGGGAGAACGCTAAATTCGCATGGGATCATACAGAACCTGGCGAATAAGATGTAATAAAGCTTGATCTAAGGACGGGAAAGATGCTTCTAGTTCCTTGGATGAAGAGCCCCTCGGTGGCATTATGACACCCTTCTTGACGGGTAGGGGGAGTGGGGGCGTGATGAAAGTGAAGGGGGGGGCATTTTACGAGACAAGGAATAGTATGTGTGCGTCTGTGACAGTGTTAAGTGTTAATAGTGTTGGTGTAGTGGTGTTGGCACACTTAGAAACTGTGGTGAAATTATCTTCAGTGGCGAGAGAGGGGTCTCAGCCCCCCTCCCTCCCCCTCTCTCATAGCTCTGTCTTGACTGTGTGAGAGAGAGGGGTCTCAGCCCCCTCCCTCTCAAAGCCTGTAGCTCCGTCTTTGTGTGAGAGAAGGGGGTCTCAGCCCCCCTTCCCCCTCTCAAAGCCTGTAGCTCCATCTTGACTGTGTGTGAGAGAAAGGGGGGGCTCTGCCCCCTTGCTTTCGCCGCATGTTAGAGATAATTTCTTCACAGAGATAGAGCAGAGCAGAGGGCTTAGGGGTCCACACCAGGAATTATCTGTCTATCTAGATTAGGGATTATCGTGTATTATGTAGGTGTATATGTTAAAGACAGAAAAGAAGAGAGAGAGACAAAAATTGAGATTGGGATTTAATAAAACTTGATGCATCAGCCATTAGCCATTAAATCGAATAGCCATTAAGTCGAACGAACAGCCATTAAGAAACCCCCATTAGCGAATTTAAAAAAATCAGTAGGTATTAAAAATTGCTCAGAGAGAACCAATCAAAATTTTTTAATAAAACTTGATTTGGGATTTAATAAAACTTGATGCATCAGCAGTGTGCTGATACCCAGTTCTATATGCTAGTTACACGGCGGGAACAAAACCTACCCATGTTGTATATCAGTAGTATTCAATATGGTGGTCATCACTTGCTCCTAGGCTGAGGTACTGATTACCTTCATATTATGGCCATGTAATGTATTGATACAGCCACTGGATGGCGAAACGTCTAAAAGTAAAGATACCCAGATGTTTCACAGGTGTCTGATCCATCATCAAAAGCTAGCTATGTTTCCTTGTCATATTCCATCACACAGGATGGATTTTTAACCTCAAGTGATGAGATGTGTCAGTCTGAGCTGGGAGACTTTAGTAAGGCCACGAGGATATTAAGTTTAGTCCATTAAAACTTTACTAGGAACGACAGCTACAAAACTTCCATTATAGGTTCAGTAGCTAAGGGAGTTTCAACTTAGGAATTACCATCTCTCTGGATAGCCTATCCCATACACACGAGAAATGAATTATCAATCACCATCTCTCTGGATAGCCTATCCCATACACACGAGAAATGAATTATCAATCACCATCTCTCTGGATAGCCTATCCCATACACACGAGAAATGAATTATCAATCACCATCTCTCTGGATAGCCTATCCCATACACACGAGAAATGAATTATCAATCACCATCTCTCAGGATAGCCTATCCCATACACACGAGAAATTGAATTATCAATCACCATCTCTCTGGATAGCCTATCCCATATACAGGAGAAATGGACTTTTGTGAAGATATCTCATAGAGAGGGGAAGAGGGACGGAAGAGGATGTGCAGGTAGAGATAAGGTTAAAAAAAAGAGGGAGGGAGAGAGGAAGGTAGAGAAATGAGAGGGACAGGGGAGGAAATAATGGAAGAGTGTACAGGGACTCGTGTCAACAGTATGTATATTTATAGATTTCATTGCAACATTATAGGCAGGATTATTATTTATCACTTAGTTTTGGTGATAATAATAATAATAATATAGGTAGGCTCCCTGGCCAAGCTGACGTCAGCTTGGCCAGGGAGCCTACCTATAAATGTTGACACTAGAACCGTGGGTCATGTACAACTGTGTTCGTTGACGGAAAATATTTTGAGCTTCGTTTGGAAATTTCATAATGTGTAAGTGACGGTTCGTTACTCAAAAGTTACAGCGTTGTCTCACAATCACACGGACCTGAGTTCGATCTTCGACCTGGGCGAGAATTACACTCGATTCTCCTTACACCTGTTAGGTAAAAGGACACATGTGCAACTAATACGACATTTTTACTGTGACAACGTTTCGCTCTCCAGGAGCTTTGTCAAGCCGTGACAAACAATACAAACACACTCGTTACACCTGCTTGTCAGCAATGGTTGCAAGTTACTGCAGGAGCGTCAAGGTTTCGCTCACAGACGAGCTTAAAGTTCACCTGTGAGCGAAATGTATTAAATGTTTGTCGTGCTGTGTGGCTGTGCTGCCATGGAAACTTTATTGAGACGTTTCACCTGTGGGAGAAGTTTCTTCAGTCTGAAGAAACTTTCACGGGTAAAACGTCTCAATAGAATTCGTTTCCAGGTGTTTTTTCTACAGAATTTGCCGTGTGCGAGAGTTGCCTAGTGGTGCAGTAGTTATTAGAGACGGTTGTTGAGTAGTTTGTCCACTCGGATACAAGCTTTGAGTAATTAATACTGTTGAGTGCCCATTACTGCCTCCTCACGGTGGTGGGCAGTGGCTGAGCTGGTAGGGAGAGGTGAACTTCCTGGTGGGTTAGGGTATTATTTTTAATTAGCCATTTTTGGGTATATCAGCAGTGTGTTGTTATCCTATTCACTACGAGGGGTTCATAATGGGAACAGTGGGCAGCTACGATACCTTGTCATATTCCATCACACACGATGATATTGTATATATATATATAATATGGAGAGAGAGAATACTAACACATAAGACACTACTAACCTGTGTTGTCTCTATATTCTTTTTTTATCAATTCAGGGACCTAGCTTCATCCTTAATATATTCTTAATTAGAATGTTCGAGTTACTGTATACCTTCAATATAGTATAACCTAAGTATTCTTACGTACTATGTGACTCGGTGTCTAGGAAGCATAACAAGGGACTTTTTATAATGTGCTTTATACATGTTATTTACCATAATTGTGTACTGTGCAATATTCTATTTTATAGAAATAAAGTTTGTGTTTAGTAATGTAGAGTGTGAGAAGAGTTCTGACAGAGTTTGTATTTACGATAGTTTGGTCTACATCAGCTGCTGGTAGTATTGTAGACTACCAGAAGTATTACTAATCAATTAAACAAGTTTGTGGTATAAACCTTGGTTATAGATACCGACAAACTGGTTTAAAAAGACACGTGAACAAACACTAGGACATATTAGAAAACGTTTCGGTCCTGGGACCTTGAAACGTTTTCTAATAAACATGTCCTAGTGTTTGCTCAGGTGTTTTTCTACACCAAACAAGCCGTTGTAATGGCTTGATAAAGCTCCTGGAGAGCGAAACGTTGCCACAATCAACTGTCACATTAGTTTATCTCTTGTATGATTTTTAGCATTTGTAACAGCTGGATGCAGTAATCCATTAAAACCTTTGCTGTAAATAATTTTTTCATGGGGGTGGGACACTAGCTCGCATGGGGTCGTATATCGCATGGGGGATGGCAGCTAATGTTCCATCCACAGGGTAGGGTTGGTGTAATTCCTTGTACTACATAATTCCTTGTGGGAAGAGTGTGTGCAGAGTGGGAGTGTGAAACCTGTCGACCTTGTTATCCTTGATTTTATTTATAACCCTCCATTTACACTGGTAACTCGTTCTGCGACCACCAGTGATATTCCTGCCGAGTATTTTTTAATGTTGAATTACCGACAAAATAGGTGAAACGATACGTGCAACTAATGTGACATTTTGTTGTGGCAACGTTTCCCTTGACAAAACTCCAGGAGAGCGAAACGTTGCCACAATAAAATGTCATATTAGTTGCATCTGTGGTCTTTTTACCTAACAGTATTTCTTAGTTACGCTCACTAGGCGTTTCGCTAATGCAGCCGTTTTTCAGTTATACCCGTTCTTCATTTATTCAGACTTCCTACAGTAAATATATTCACCATTCACTATAAGTTAAGGACGGAAATATTTTAAGATAAGTAATGTGTGTACTGTATATGCATTTTTTCAGACCTATCTTTGATACTCACCTGGGACCTTGAGTAGTGATCAAGGTCCCAAGACCGAAACATTTTGTAATATGTCCTGGTGTTTGCTTACGTGTCTTTCTAAACCAGTTTGTCGGTATCTGTTACCAAGGTTTATATGATAGTGTAAACATGTTATCAGGATTTTATATGCATTTTAAAGTGAAAAAAAAGGAAGGGGGGGGGGTTGTTACGTTTCACTTTACAGCAAATTTAGTTTTAAAGCAGTAGCCCGGAACCTAACCTGCTGTATAAGCGGGACCCTCGTATATTTGATCAGTCCATTAATGCCTCCAGCAGACAGGTTGCCTTTGTTGCCAAGATGAAAACTTTGAGTGATCCATAAATCACTCCTCCCTCTCCTGATTATGATAATGTCAGTTCTACTTAAGATAAAATTCTCTTAACCGGACGGTTATACTATCCCTAGATTACGATACTATAAACCCCTGCTACGATAGTGGTGCTCAGCCTTCCTGTACAAGTGAGCCTAGTGCTCAACCTTCCTGTACAAGTGAGCCTAGTGCTCAACCTTCCTGTACAAGTGAGCCACGTTTGGTGCTCAAGGGTGTGATGATGGCCGCACGGTTTTGATACTGTACAGTGTGGACCAGTGTGGGCCGCATCCATTTCCTAGAAGGGCCACATGCAGGCCGCGTGTTCTGGACCCCGAAAGTTTTGGTATTCGATACCTCAATCCGTCCCGTATTTAATGAAGCATAAGAGAAATCAAGTCATTAGGCTTATTAACTTATGTAAGGGTTCATGTGTGACTTATTTCCACTGGGTTCCTTAGGGTCCTCCCCCAGGATGCGTTATTTAATAACCGTCTGTAACTGTGACCAATTTAAAGGGTAGTATTTGGTTGGTTGCTTGCTCGACTAGGCTGTTGGGTCAGACACATGTGCAACAGTTAGGTATCTGTTGCACATGTGCACTTGTGTCTCATTCATCACAATACCCACATGTGCAACACATGTCGGTGTTGTCCTAGTGTATTATTTACCAGCTTCTCAATTTCTTATCCATTTATCTACAGTTCATTGTCAGTATTGTATATCATTATTATATTCAAACTAGGCTGTTGCTACTAGCGGCCCGCTGGTCCAAATAGCTGCCACAGCCTGATTGATCTGGCACACGGAGGAGGTAGTGGTCTAGTTTCCTCTTGTAATAATATTGGTAGAATTACCCACAATATGTTAGGTAAAAGGACACACATGCAACTAATTCGACATTTTATTGTGGCAACGTTTCGCTCACCAGCTTTGTCAAGCCGTACATATAAGTACAGTGTGAGGTGCAAAACATAATATAATCGTTGTGGTGTTGGCGGTAGTAGTAGCTGATACCACAAGTACTACAACTATCAATAGAATGTCGCATTAGATGCGCTTGTGTCCTTTACCTAATAGTTTCCTCTTGAAAGCTGACTCTTAGTTACCAAGGACTTCACCACATCAGAGGTATACACAATCCCTTGCAACGACTGTGACGAAATAAACGTGGGAGAAACACGAAGGACCTCTACACACGCATTTCTGAATACAAATATGCCAGCACAATGGACCCCTGAACAACGCCTTTCCCACAGAAACTCCCACGACCTGGTCATGGTCCGGGCCGCGGGGGCGTTGACCCCCAGTACAATTTCCGGGTAGGTAGGTAGACCACTTGATCAATTACAACGACCTACGACTCATTGTCAAAGAAAACACTTAAAAACTCAGGAGTGCAGTGGAAAAAGTCACTTTGACTTTAAGTTATCTAGATAATTTACACATACGTGGAAAAAGTCTCTTATATACAATGCAGGGCATTTATTACAGGAAACTTTTCTCCCCTAGTTGCAGGACGTTTCCTCTAATGTCCTGAAATGTACATAAGGGTCTTGTCGGTAATACCATACTGTTTTTCAGTTTACACATACGTTATTTGGTATGATAATTGTACTTATGAGTACCTAAATAAACTTAATCCAGAATAACGGCTTCTTCAACATAGCTGAGCCTCCTGCCAGGAAACTTGATTATTATCCCACATAGCAGCAGGTCCTGGTGTGGAGGAACACTGCAGCAGGCCTACTGCCCCAAGCTAGGCAGGTTTTTCTCGAATTCAATCTCTTCTCAGTCATGTATTGGTCCGACCTGTCATTAGTCTACTCAAGAAATCCCCTCTAAACACACTTCACCTGATTTTTCACTCACTACACTCACGTGTAGTGAGTGTAGTGACGGGGGCGTTGACCCCCGAAATCCTCTCCAGGTATACGTTATATACACTCGTCCTCTCTTCACAGGTACATCTGTTTGACTTTATTTAGCCCACTGTGTAGACGAAACATTGTCTATAAAGGATTGCATTATACTGCCTTTGTGTCTACATCCACGGGTAACAAAAATATCGGGTGTTAGGATAACTGCCCATATGTCTCACCCCGCCCAGGATTTGACCCCGGTACTTTCACATATGAGCCGGATGCGCTGCCACTGCACAACACTACTAGAGTACAGTACTCTTAAGTTAAATATAAGTGATTTAGAAGATCGACGAGTTGATGAATGAGATACTTGTGCAACACTTGGGTATTTTGTGGTAACGTTTCGCCAACCAGTGGCTTCTTCAGTCCAGTACAGAAAATGGTGGAAGATGGGGAGTTTGAGGTAATCAGTCCCTCAGCCTGAAGTTGATTCTTGTGTACGACAGCCCACTGCTGTGGGATCCAGTCCCTGGACCCATTATGTACCTCTGTAATCTTTTGACTACCCCCATAGGACGGGTATGGGGTGCATAATAAAATATTAAACTAACACTGCTGCTGGTACTTCTTATGCAACTTTTCTGCTCACAAGGAAAAGCTCCGTGTATATGATAACTCATCCCCTGGATTAAGATAATATAATCCTTGTAATACCATGGTTTGTCTCTGGGACGAGTGAGAGGAGTCTGCCGGAGCCACCAGGAACTAGGGGTTCCTCTGGACGAGGCCAGCCATGGCAGCAAGGATAAGAAGATTTACTTGTACTTAAAGACGAAATATTTGATTTTTTGTGGTGGGTGCGGCTGTGTTTTTCACTCTAATCTACACGGACTCTGATCCTCCTATTTTCCCACGACAAACGTAAACAACCTCGAGTTACCTCCTTGCATACTAACTACGCTTCCCGACGCTAAAAAGATTAGTCAGTTTTTAAAGTAAATAATTTCTGCGGCAGTTTGTAGTCAGTGTTGATTGTCAAGATTTGGGCTTTGAATACCTGTATGACAGTAAGTATCGTCTGGTAGATAGCTGTGTAGGATATATTGACTTCCCAAGACTGATGGCTCTCTCTTTCCTAAGATAACAGCCTAATGAGGAGGCTTTGTATGTTTTTCGCACAACAGGCTCGCATAGTGTCATGTAACTATATTTTGTGGATGATATTGCTATCTTCTATAACTGATATATTTATATGTGCTTATACTCAACCTGTCCTTACACTACGCGTGAGAAACGTAGATTTTAACAATACGCATTTTTAATGACTACAACGTTCTCTTGTTCTAACTCATACTGACGGCTACCTGGCCTCGTGATGAATCTTACAATGTTCTCTTGTTCTAGCTCATACTGACGGCTACCTGGCCTCGTGATGAATCTTACAACGTTCCTCGTACTCACACTGCCAGGTACCTGGCATCATGGTATACATGTTCACATACATTAACACTGACATCCCAACACTAGTATTCCTCATATACAGTACCAATGTATAATTTTCAAAGACCAGGAACATCAGGAGGTGACACTTCTCATTATTGGTATAAATCTTGGTAATTGATACCGAAAACTGATTTAAAAAAGACTTGAGCAAACACTAGGATATATTACAACACGTTTAGGTCTTGTAAATTTGACCACTTCTAACCACAACGTTTCCTGATAAATATATCCTAGTGTTTACTCGCCTGTTCATTAAACTACTTGTCATTACACAGCCATTACTCTTACCAGCTCTATATGTAAATTGTTGGAGTATATTGTTAACCAAAAACTGGTGTGGTACCTAGAGACCTGTGCCACCACCGACCTCTTACTACGTGTTCATGCGATACTAGCAGTGTTTTCCCTTACATCCTGTCAGCTGTTGCTGTCTCGTTTTCATCTGAAAAAGGCTTACGAAAATACCTGGTGATACATCCTGTCCCAAGCTTATTCCTTAGGCCTACGGGATGGATTACCGTTTTTTATCCACGGTTTCTTAACCGAGAGGATCTTCAGTGTTCGAAAAAATAACAGACTTTTCCCCGAATTTGTGGAAATTACAGGCGTACCGCAAGGTTGTTTGTCCTCAGCACTACTCTGTTGTACAAGATTAGTATACAATACCGACAACATGAAGAATTAGACACATGTGCAACATCTGGGTATCTTTATTGTAGACGTTTCGCCCTCCAGTGGCTTTATCAATACAAATTCTAGGACATAATTTGAAGACAGTAGAACTATATACAAAAGATGAGTTAATCAGTCCCTCAGTCTTGGAGTTGGTGTGAAGAACACCGAAGTCGTGAAGGTTCTGGAGCAGAGGCAAGGAGGCTGGCGCTTATATACTAACGTCAGGTGGAAAGGGACGTGTAGCAGACGAGGGCATAGTCACTGATAGGCGGGATTTCCAAGTGGAAGTAGGTCATACCCAAAGAGATGGGTTAGTTGTGGAAGTAGTTGTCGTAGGCATGAAGGTTATGTACATGTTCTCAGAATCAAGATTCTACTCTCTTCAAATTGTGTCCTAGAATCTGTATTGATAAAGCCACTGGATGGCGAAACGTCTATAATAAGGATACCCAGATGTTGTACATGTGTCTTAATTTCAGCACTACTCTGTACCGGCTAGCTATTAACTAGTTTGCGTTTTTTCTCCAAATTTCTGGTCATCATTATATGTAGACGATTTTGCTATCGTTTTGGCTTGTACTTGCACCAAGGTCCAATGCGCGGACTCTCAGTTCCTTATTAGTCGGGGTGTGGTGCATACATTGGTCGGCGAGCACCAAGAGCCTGTTCGATCAGGCCAACAGCCGTTATTTTGTACGCTTTCGTGGCCTTTATGACCATCCTGTGTGCACAATAATTACTGATATTAGTAAAACTAATTAGTTTAATCATCGTCCCTATTTATTATTGCCCCATAATCTTCGTGTTTGATCTCTGGTAACATCCCTTAATTAAACCTTCTTCCCCAATACGTTCATCCTGTTTCTTGGTAAATCACGTTAATACAACACAGTGTGCGGTTTACGACATTTTATTGAGAAGTTTTTTCGTCACCAAGGGACTTTATTAATAGTCTCTCTAGTGATTTCAGTAATATGTCATAAACCACATATTGTGTCTTAATATATTTGTCCGTATATGATACCATTTATGTCCATTGAGACGTGATGGTAGGTTTGATTCTACCCTCTTTTCATGCCATCCTGAAGGCTCACCTGTCTGATTAGAAACTCTTTCCTTAAAACTTTTACATTTCACACACTACGGCAGGGTACATTGATGGTTCCAAATCCCCACTTGGGGTAGGGTATACGGTAATATTCATTTTCACAGGGTAATTTAAGGTCAGTTACTAGAGTCGGCGAATATTTTTTCTCCTACAAAGTTGTGTACATTTTTTCTGCCGTCATATACTTTGTCACTATGTCGCCTCATTTCGTGTTTTAGACGCCTAAAGTATTACTAATAAGGGTTTTGTGTTTGTTTTTAATGTAATAATTGTACGTCTTGCTGGTGGTGCTTCGTGTTCCTGGTCTACCATTGAGTGCTTCCCACCCATGTCAACATTTCACACATTTCACGGTTGATGGCGTTGGACACGCAAGTTGAATTGGTATGTCAATTAATTTGTAAAATGTTATGATACGTCATGTAAAGTTAATCCGTTGTAGCTAGCACAAGCATGTCTCTGGTCCACACTGGCGGTACCGACCCTTTGGTGTAAACTCACAATTTGTGTTGTGGTTAGGGGCGGCAAGGGTCGATACGGTGTAAGGTGTCAGATGGCCCTATAAACCACAACAGTTGGTGGCGGCGTCGCCAGCAATGTTCTCAGTGCTGCCTTAACTCAACGTACTTTACTCCAATAAAATACAAACATGTGGAGGGAGTTTGTGCCATTGTGGGCCCTAAGGTTTAATGGGCACCAGTACTTGAATGCTGTCATTACAGTGCCACCCACTGCTAGGGTAATTTTTGTTAACAGTTGTATGCATCTGCAGTGTGTTGATACCCTATTTTATTTGATAGTTATACAGTAGGAAAAAAAAGCTATGTTTCCCAGTCATATTCCATCACGCAAGATGGAACTTATATAAGGTGTGGAAGTGTGTCAGTCTGAGCTGGAAGACTTCAGTAGGGCAACGAGGATATCGTGAAGTGTCAGGGACCCAAGGCTGTTCAACAGCCTCCCATTTTACATAAGGGGAATTACAAATAGGCCCCTGTCTGTCTTCAAGAGGGAACCGGACAGATACCTAAAGTCAGTGTCTGACCAGTCAGGCTGTGGTTCGTACGTTGGTTTACGTGCGGCCAGCAGTAACAGCCTGGTTGATCAGGCCGTGATCCACTGCAAGTCCTGGTCATGGACCGGGGCCGCTGGAGCGTTGACCCCCGGAACACCCTCCAGGTAAATATTCCAGTAAAGGTTCATCAGTTACTGAACTTTCAAAGGTTTCCTTCCAAATGTTTCGTTCTAAATACGTAATATTACTCATCAATCACCTCTCAAGATAGCCTATCTCATGCATAAGAGAAATATATTTTTTTTATGAAGATATCTCCATTATCCCAGAGCAGGTGGCAAGAGCAATTGGTGGGTGTTGGGGCTGGCTGGGACCCCATGTGCTGAGCTGGGTAATGGCTGCCCACAGCCAGATGAGACCGGAGGACAGCTGTCTACCCACGCACCTGCACTTATTTTCCTTTACACCTGTTACCCCTGTTGACCTACCAGTAAATAGGTACCTGGATGTTAGTTGACTATTGTGGATCGCATACTGGGGATGGATATGGAGGATTGTAGTATGCCTTGGATAAGGCTAGGCTGTGTTATTGGACTTTTTGCCACGTGAAAAATTAAACAGTGAGTAGTGCAGGCTCGAACCTACGTCCGAATAGCGCTAGACACACATGTTGCTCCCTCTACTGGGCTTTCTTCCCACCTTCCTCATTGGGTTTAAAGCCTATCGACTACACGATTCTTTTAAGGCTGCATGCTACCTTTTCACCACCAGTCAAGACTACTTTAATCCCTAAAATAGGGATTAAACAACCAGTGTATATACACTGACATATATATATCAGTATATATATTCCTTGGGTGTATATGAGAGTCCTTAAACATGACAGTTTAATGAGATTTTTAAGTGATGTTTATTATTTTTATCTACGTGCCATAGTATTTGTTGCGTTTGTTTTGGTAAGATTTTTTTGTTGCTTATATAAGAACGTCAGAAAGGAGCACTGCAGCGGTATATTTAACCATGTTAAGTTAATGGACATAGGGGTAACTAATGTGACATTTTATTGTGGCAACGTTTCGCTCTCCAGGAACTTTGTCAAGTCGTTACAAACAATACAAGGATACAGAGGGTACATTATATATATGTCGTGTCGAATAGGTAAAACTTGCGATTTTGGCTTAAATAGCAACGCTATTCTTGCCGAATAAGGCAAGCGAAAATTTGTGTATGAAATAATTTCGCAAAAAACATTCTGAACCTAACGAAAACAAAATATTCCATTGTGTTTGTTTATTATTAAATTATTGTAAACTTATCTAAAATATATTTAGATGGATTAGGCAGAATTAAATTGAGCTTGTTATAATAAGGTTAGGTAAGTTTTCTAAGTTTCTTTTGGTACAAAATTATTAATTTTTACATAAACATAAATGAAAAAAATATATCTTTAAGGGTATAAGAGAAAAAATTAGAAAGGACAATTTTAAATGAGTTCTTGCCAACTGACCAATTTTACCTATTCGGCACGACTTTATATATATATATATATATATATATATATATATATATATATATATATATATATATATATATATATAGAGAGAGAGAGAGAGAGAGATGTATATAACGTGAGGTTAAAGATAGGTGGTGACAGTAAGAATTACAGTAGTAGTATTTGTCCATGCTAGACAGGTCTAACTCACACCCATCCACACATACTCATGTATTTGTCTAACCTATTTTTAAAGCTACCCGACGTTCTGGCTTCAAAGACGCTCCTTGCTTTGTGTTTAAGTTTTAAATCCAAGACACCTGTTGTCCCTGTTCACCTAGCAGTAAGTAGGTACCTGCGTGTTAGTGGACTGGTATGGGTCGCATCCTGGGGACAAAACTGACTTAATCAGCTGGGTAGCTGTGTTTATTTATAATATAAATATTATATAGGAAATTTTAAAAAAAATATCCTATATAATGTTTAGATTTTATGGTTTCCAGGATACTAGAAAGTTGAAATTTGTTTTCATCTGTCCTAAAGGAATATTTACTGTGATGAAATTAGGAAGTATGTTTGTGTAAGTTTATTTAGGCACATGAGTACAATTATCATACATAGTATAAATTAACTAGGATAATCAAGAAAGTCAGTGACTTATTTCCATTGTGTGTACTTACCTAGTTGTGGTTGCAGGGGTCGAGTCATAGTGTGTGTGTGTAAATCAGCTGGCTACATAATTCCTGGTAGGAAATTTCATAAAGGGTACAAAAAATCATTGCTACCACTGTTAGAATTAATAAAAGACTCCTAGTGTCTAGTGCTCTGCTATCAACACAAACCAGAGGTAGACTCCTAGTGTCTAGTGCTCTGCTATCAACACAAACCAGACTCAGTTTTGAAAGTATATTATTTTCGGTAATAGTACGGAATTACGGTACGATATTTTTACCTACAGTACCGTACAGGGAAAAAGCATAAGGGTACGGTACGAAATATTGGAATGATATTTTAGACAGGTGCGAAACTACGGAACAATATTTTAGACAGGTACATTAAATGACGGAACGATATTTCAGAGAGATGGGAAAACCGGAAAAAAAGTACAGTACCACACCGTATTGGCATCAGCCCTGCACAGCAGTGGGTGGTGGAGACCAGTGGGCCACCCACCTACCACTGAGGATATTTGATTACAAGAGACGTTGACTGGGTGCCTCAGGCACGGCAATTGCATCTATTTTCTCTATCTACCCGTGTCTATTTCTTGCATGATTCATAAAATCACTGTCATTCAACTGACAATTGCATGACTGGGCTTATTTATAAGCTATAGTTGAGAGATGTATCGTGGCAAGTAGTCAATTTATTGTGTGTACAGCTATTTTTGTACACATTGTCCTGGCCAAGTATTGTATTCAGGGGCTCAGATAGCAGTACTACGCTCCTGTCTAGTCATCTTGCAAACGTCAGACTTGAGATTTTTACCCAGTGCTTGGTTTGGGATTTGTGGGTGGCTAGCTGGGTGGTGGGGTCGTCTGGTGTTTGGGAATGTGGTGACGCTTGGGAGTGTGGTGACGTTTGAGAGTGTGGTGACGTTTGAGAGTGTGGTGACGTTTGAGTGTGTGGTGACGTTTGAGAGTGTGGTGACGTTTGAGAGTGTGGTGACGTTTGAGTGTGTGGTGACGTTTGAGTGTGTGGTGACGTTTAAGAGTGTGGTGACGTTTAAGAGTGGTGGTGGTGGTGGTTGTAATGTGGGCAGCCAGTGTGGTTGTGGTGTGGGTAGCCAGTGTGGTTGTGGTGTGGGTAGCCAGTGTGGTTGTGGTGTGGGTAGCCAGTGTGGTTGTGGTGTGGGTAGCCAGTGTGATTGTGGTGTGGGTAGCCAGTGTGATTGTGGTGTGGGCAACCAGTGTGGTTGTGGTGTGGGTAGCCAGTGTGGTTGTGGTGTGGGCAACCAGTGTGATTGTGGTGTGGGTAGCCAGTGTGGTTGTGGTGTGGGCAGCCAGTGTGGTTGTGGTGTGGGCAACCAGTGTGGTTGTGGTGTGGGCAACCAGTGTGGTTGTGGTGTGGGTAGCCAGTGTGGTTGTGGTGTGGGCAGCCAGTGTGGTTGTGGTGTGGGTAGCCAGTGTGATTGTGGTGTGGGCAGCCAGTGTGGTTGTGGTGTGGGCAACCAGGAAAGTGGTGTGATGGGTGTTTGTTATGTGGAGGTGTTGGAGTGTGTTCTTTTTAATAATAATAATAACAATAATAATGTAATGGTAGAATTATCGTCAATATGTTAGGTAAAAGGACACATGTTCAACTAATGTGACTTTTATTGTCACGACGTTTCGCTGCCCAGACAGAACTCATGTAGAGCGAAATGTCGCATTAGTTGCATTTGTCCTTTTACTTAGTAATAATAATAATAATAATTTTATTATTATTATTATTTATTAATAATAATTCATAGTGTATTTCTTTATGCCGTACAGACAATGCAGTTTCAATGAATGAATACAATAGTAGGACAAAAGAATACATTGCATACTTAGTGGTCACTAAGTATGTAATGTATTTCGGGCATTGTGTTTCTAAATAGCGGGAGCAAGAAGTCACACAGGATGGATTAATAATGATGTAATGCTGTAAGTGTATTTAGGTACTGGTAGACGCAGATTCCGGATTCACGAGGGGCCGTTCCGGATTCACGAGGGGCCGTTCCGGATTCACGAGGGGCCGTTCCGGATTCACGAGGGGCCGTTCCGGATTCACGAGGGGCCGTTTGGATTCACGAGGGGCCGTTCCTGCCTATCTAATTTATTAACCTTCTTCAGTAAAGCTTTTGAGGCTGTTGATCACGATAAAGAATTCGATATTGTTTATTTAGACTTTAGTAAGGCTTTTGATAGAGTACCGCACCAGAGACTGTTAAAGAAAGTGGCAGCTCATGGCATTGGGGGAAAAGTGCTGTCATGGATCGAGTCATGGCTCACCAATAGGAAGCAGAGAGTGTGCATAAATGGGGTTAAATCCGAATGGGGACTTGTAACAAGTGGTGTTCCACAGGGATCAGTCTTAGGCCCATTGTTATTTATAATATATATCAATGACCTTGATGAGGGAATTACTAGTGATATGAGCAAATTCGCCGACGACACGAAGATAGGTAGGATAATTGATTCAAACATAGATGTCATAGAACTTCAGGAAGATTTAGACAAACTTAATTCGTGGTCAGAAAAGTGGCAGATGCAGTTCAATGTAGATAAATGCAAGGTTCTGAAGCTCGGGAGTGTCCATAACCCAAGCACTTATAAGTTAAATAACGTAGAACTTAGCCATACAGATTGCGAGAAGGACTTGGGGTGATGGTAAGCAGCAACCTTAAACCAAGACAGCAATGCCTAAGCGTACGTAATAAGGCAAATAGATTACTGGGATTTATATCAAGAAGTGTTAGCAACAGAAGTCCAGAGGTTATATTACAGCTTTATACATCATTAGTAAGGCCTCACCTAGATTACGCAGCTCAGTTCTGGTCTCCATATTACAGAATGGACATAAATTCGTTAGAAAACATTCAGCGTAGAATGACTAAATTAATACATAACATTAGAAATCTTCCTTACGAAGAAAGATTGAAGACCCTAAAATTACATTCACTTGTAAGACGTAGAATGAGGGGAGACATGATCGAGGTATACAAGTGGAAAATGGGTATTAACAAAGGGATATAAATAAGGTCTTGAGGATATCTCTCCAAGAGAGAACCCGCAATAATGGATTCAAGTTAGATAAGTTTAGATTTAGAAAGGATATAGGAAAGTATTGGTTTGGAAATAGGGTAGTTGATGAGTGGAACAGTCTGCCTAGTAGGGTTATTGAAGCTAGGACCTTGGGTAGTTTCAAATTTAGGTTGGATAAATTCATGAGTGAGAGGGGTTGGATTTGAGTGGGACTCGCGCATGAGTGGGTAGAATTGTCAAAGCTTATTTCTTGGGTAGCATTGAAAATTGGGTTGAGCAAATATTCTGTTAGTGGGACGGATTGTGAAGGACTTGCCTAGTATGGGCCAACAGGCCTGCTGCAGTGTTCCTCCTTTCTTATGTTCTTATGTTCTAGGAGTCCCGTAGCTTGGTTGGTAGTGCACTCAGCTCACACACTCAGGTCCAGGGGTAGATCCCCGGTATGGGTGGAAACATTAAGGCGTGTTTCCTTTTGACACCTGTTGTCCATGTTCACCTAGCAGTGAAATAAGGTACCTGGGTGTTAGTGGACTGGTGTGGGTCGCATCCTGGGGACAAAATTAACTTAATTTGCGGGAAATGCTCTGCATAAGAAGGGGCTTTCTATATAGTAATGTCATTGATGTCAGCTAGGCCTGTATACCTTGTACATGCACTTGTAGAAGTGAAGATTATTATTAATTATTATTAGTGTTATTATTATTATTATTATTTGGGGGGTCCTTGGGATTTCCATTGGGAGACTTCGGTAGGGCAGTGATAATGTCTTTTAATCTTTTAAGTATTCCATTAAAGGTTCACCAACTACGTGAATTTCAAGTTTCCTTTTAACAGAGTTGGAGTTACTATTACTTGAGAAATAAGTATCTGTAAGGATGTGATAAGTGTGGATAGCACGCCTGGGATATGGAGGAAGGGGGGAAGTGGAGTGTGGGTGGTAGTAGATAAGAACATAAGAAAGGAGGAACACTGCAGCAGGCCTGTTGGCCCATACTAGGCAGGTCCTTCACTACTAGATGGTGGTGGAACCTACCAAGTGCCCTCCGGCACGCTAGCATATTTTGGGCCGTATCCATTAAGGATAAACACTGTTTACTCTTGTTGTTGTTGCTGTTTACACGTGAATGATGGGATTGTTGACTGTGGAAAACACAGGTACACAGCTTTTATTGTGGTGACTTTTGTCTCTTTTTTGAACTTTATGCAGTCAATTATTGCAGTATTTTGTGTTACTGCTGACTGCTGCTTTTATGTGCTGTGACTGTTGCTTTTATGTGACTGTTGCTTGTATATGATTGTTGCGTTTATGTGTCTCCCATTATTAATTTATTAACACCGTAAATAAACACACTGGCAAATCAAATTTATTTTGAACAATTTATACAATAAAACAGTGTAAGCTTTTGAGATGTCCAGAGTATCTACAAAATAATTTTATTGGGTAGATTTAATTATAAAAACTAAAAGCTTGTGTTAAAGCACGTATAAGGGCGTTGAAAAAATGAGCCAGATACGTCTGGCGAGAAAGAGGATCAGTGTAACCAGTTAACGTTCAGATGTATGCCTAGGCATACTAGGGATACTTTAGTATGCCTAGGGATACTTTAGTATGCCTAGGGATACTTTAGTATGCCTAGGGATACTTTAGTATGCCTAGGGATACTTTAGTATGCCTAGGGATACTTTAGTATGCCTAGGATACTTTAGTATGCCTAGGGATACTTTAGTATGCCTAGGGATACTTTAGTATGCCTAGGATCTTTAGTATGCCTAGGGATACTTTAGTATGCCTAGGGATACTTTAGTATGCCTAGGGATACTTTAGTATGCCTAGGGATACTTTAGTATGCCTAGGGATACTTTAGTATGCCTAGGGATACTTTAGTATGCCTAGGGATACTTTAGTATGCCTAGGGATACTTTAGTATGCCTAGGGATACTTTAGTATGCCTAGGATACTTAGATGCCAGATCACTTTGTATGCCTAGGATCTTTAAAATGCCACACTTGAAGCTTTGCAGGATCACTTTAGTATTCTAGGTACTTAGGTAGCTGGGAAACAGGATAAGTGTTCCTGAGCGGTGATGACCTTATGCCTAGGGATACTTTAGTATGCCTAGGGATACTTTAGTATGCCTAGGATCTTAGTATGCCTAGGATACTTTAGTATGCCTAGGGATACTTTAGTATGCCTAGGGATACTTTAGTATGCCTAGGGATACTTTAGTATGCCTACGGATGCTTTAGTATGCCTAGGGATACTTTAGTATGCCTAGGGATACTTTAGTATGCCTAGGGATACTTTAGTATGCCTAGGCACACTAGAGGCCATCCTTGTAATTAACATTTTAAAACATGTAAACCACACATTGGAAGCTTTGCAAGGAAATCAACATTTATTATTATTCTCACTGGTTAGGTTAGGTGAGGTTCGTCGGGAAACAGGATAAGTGTTTCCTGACGCGGGTGATGACCACTTGTTGGAGGTTTTGGTCATCTGACCGAGACCTTCCGCTGGCTAGGTGATAATGGCTTGCTGTATTACATGTGTAAATTACCTAGGATAACCCAAAAAAGTTAGTGACTTATTTCCATAGGGGTTCTTGATAGAAGTGTATTTGAAGTCTACACCAAGGCTATCTGTTGAGACCTATTAACTTCTTTCTGGATTGAGAACTATAATGTATTATCTAGGTGTGAGTCAAGGATAGTAGTACTGCAGGTGGTGGTGGTTGCCACTGGTTGGGTCAGTGCCAGCCAGCGTAAGGCACCTTTATATTCAGTGTTCAGTGTCAATGAGTGCCTGGTATGCCTTGTTGCATTCACAGTGTGAAGTACTCACGTAGAGGTCGATTCATAGCTCCTGGCTCCGTTCACAGTGTGGTGTACTCACCTCGTTGTGCTTGTATGGGTTGATTCATAGCTCCTGGCCCCAGTCACAGTATAGTGTACTTACCTCGTTCTTGTGTGGGTTGATTCATAGCTCCTGGCCCCGTTCAGTATGGTGTACTCATCTCGTTGTGCTTGCATGAGGCGGATTATAGCTCCTGAGCCCCATTAATAATACTTATCAAAGTAGCTTTGCTAATTCTTGGCTTCCAGGGCTTGGTCATACCTACTCATGAAGCTGTGTAAATAGTTTAGAAAAGCGACAAGTTGATGAATGAATACTTGTGCAACATTTGGGTATCTTTATTGAGGAAACGTTTCTCCAGCCAGTGGCTTCATCAGTCCAATACAGAGAAGAACGGTGGAAGATGAGGACTTTGAGGTACTTAGTCCCTCGACCTGCTCTTGCGTCTTATTCGACAATAGTGTGTGTGGTTACTGGTAACTCAGTTACTGAGTGCTGTTGTCCAGGTATCTAGTGTTACTGCCCACCTTTCTTGTGTGTCTCATCCAGTGTAACATGGGGCCGGGGTGAGGAAGTGTTGGGTCTGTCTCATCCAGTGTAACATGGGGCCGGGGTGAGGAAGTGTAGGGTCTGTCTCATCCAGTGTAACATGGGGCCGGGGTGAGGAAGTGTAGGGTCTGTCTCATCCAGTGTAACATGGGGCCGGGGTGAGGAAGTGTAGGGTCTGTCCCATCCAGTGTAACATGGGGCCGGGGTGAGGAAGTGTAGGGTCTGTCTCATCCAGTGTAACATGGGGCCGGGGTGAGGAAGTGTTGGGTGGTAATATGTGGATTTATTGTTGAATAAAATATTCCTAACTCTTACCAGTTTGACTTCAGGTCAGGAAAAATTACTAACGATGCTGTTATAAAGTTACTAGACTCGTGTATATTCAGCTCTAGATAATAATGAATATCTAATCGTCCTCTTTATTGATGTCAACACTGTAATAATTGTGTAAATACATATATTGTCCTAGCAACATTTATATACAGGCTCCCTGGCCAAGCCTTAGTCACGTGACTCCCATTCGAAGCAAGCACCTAGGCCACAAGCTTCTTCCTCACTCTCCACCAGGCATAGCAGAGGAGCGAACGTGGATAGGCTGGGCTCCGCCATGATAACCAATACAACGTCTCTATGACAGTTAACAGTATCGAACCCCGTAACACTGATCTAAGAAAAACTTTTCACACTGTAAACCACAATATATTGGAAGTGGAACATTGTGGAATCAGAGGTTATGATCTCACATAAAGTTCTGATTTGCAGACAGACGTCAGCATGTGACTATTCATGACACTACCCATCACTCCAAACTATCAACACGGGGTGCCACAGGGTGGTGTCCTTGGCCCACTATTAAATCTCATCTATATAAATGACCTACCAAGTGCCTCCCAGGAACTCAAACCATCCTGTTTGCAGATGACATAATATACGCCGCTCTTAGCTTTGATTATAATAACATTCGTCATATCTAATCTAGATCGTGTTGTCCTCGGTCAACACAGTGAGCGAGGATCTCGTAAAGACTTCTACCTGGATGTCAACTTACTCTCAATATCGACAAGATACTCTGCGTGTTGTTTGGGAATAAAGTTTTATATATATATATATATATATATATATATATATATATATATATATATATATATATCGTATATATATATATATATATATATATATAATATATATTATATATATATATTATATATATATATATATATATATATATAATATATATACGTATATATATATATATATATATATATATATATATATATATATATATATATATATATATATATATATATATATATATATATATATATATATAAGCTTAACGTAAAAATAAATCACAGGGCAAGTAAGTCCTAAAACTCACAGGCAGTTTCGTGTTCTTACGATTTCGTAAATAAAAATAAATGGTTTATAGACAAGACACCTTGTGTGTGCGAATGGTTATAATCATAACCTTAATTTTTAAAGGGGTGGAGGGGTAAGTCAATGGAAGGCCTCGGTCAGATGACCAAAAACTCCAGCTACTGGTCATAATATGACCAAGACATGCTCCAAGAAACACTTGTTCTGTTTCCAGATTGATCTTATCTAACCTGAGACACCTTGGCTGCAGCCTCATGTCCCGCACTCACATCCAACACATATCTAAGAAAATTTCCTAAACTGTGGCCATTCTTTCAGAAATACATTATGTTGCATAAACAACATTGCTCACTAATCTATCCCTACCTCACTTACTGTATTTGTGTTTGGGGACCTGCAGCAAATCATTTAAAACCCATTGTTATCCAAGATAAATTAACTGTTAGCTCGATTGCTAGCGCACTCAGCTCACACACTGAGGTTCGGGGGTCAATCCCCGATACGGGTGGAAATATTAGGCCGTATTTCCATAAGACACCTGCTGTCCATGTTAAGTAAAATAGGTACCTGGGTGTTAATCGACTGGTGTGGGTCGCATCCTGGGGACAAAATTGACCTAATTTCCCTGAAATGCTCTGCACAACAAGGGGCTTTCTATATAGTAGTATGTCATTGATGTCAGCTATGGTCTGTGTAAGTTGTATCATGTACTTGTAGAAATAAACATTATTATTATTATTATTTCAACGAATGGTCGTATCCCACCGAGGCAGGGTGACCACCGAGGCAGGGTGACCACCGAGGCAGGGTGACCACCGAGGCAAGGTGACCTAAAAAGACAAACGAAAGTATTTCTTTTTAACTTTAGTAATGTATACAGGAGAAGGGGTGATTACCCCCTTGCTCCCGGCATTTTAGTTGCCTCTTACGACACGCATGGCTTACGAAGGAAGAATTCTGTACCACTTCCCCATGGAGATTTATTATTATTATTATTATTATTATTATTATTATTATTATTAATTACCAGTCAGGTGTCCGTCAACATTGCTTCCCTCTTCAAATGTCTTAATTAACTCTCCTCACAAAACATCCTCGCCTACCACTGTATTGTATACAGTAATGAACATTGTTCCTTTATACAATGCACAGTTAATATTCAAGGTTGCCCGGGATGCTCCACGTAACCAGGAGCTCTATATAAAGCATCTCAATAAACTTACCTAATCCTACTTCAGTTATATGCTGAACTGTGCACAAGTTAAATTAACGTGTTTTATTTATATAATTAACGTGTTATTTATAAAATTAACGTGTTTTATTTATAAAATTAACGTGTTTTATAAAATTAACGTTTTATTTATATAGTTAATGTTTTATTTATAAAATTCACGTGTTTTATAAAATTAACGTTTTATTTATATAGTTAATGTTTTATTTATAAAATTAACGTGTTTTATATATAAAATTAACGTTATATTTATATAATTAACGTGATTTATATAATTAACGTGTTTTATATAATTAACGTGTTTTATATAATTAACGTGTTTTATATAATTAACGTGTTTTATATAATTAACGTTTTATATAATTAACGTGTTTTATATAATTAACGTTTTATATAATTAACGTGTTTTATATAATTAACATGTTTTATTTATATTAACGTGTGTTGTTTATATAAAATTAACGTGTTTTATATAATTAACGTTTTATATAATTAGCATGTTTTATTTATATAATTAACTTGTTTTATTTATATTAACGTGTGTTGTTTATAGAAAATTAACGTGTTTTATATAATTAACATGTTTTATTTATATAATTAACTTGTTTTATTTATATTAACGTGTGTTGTTTATATAAAATTAACGTGTGTTATTTCTAATATTAAGGTGTTTTTTTCAGTGGTGTTTGCCCGGGTGCGTCGGTTAACCACGACTCCCAACGGAGACTTAGCATACAAGGTCAAGGTCAAGAAAATTATCAAGGTCAGTTTCTACCAGGTCAAGTTGTCAAGGTCAGTTTTGACCAGGTTAAGGTCAAGTTGTCAAGGTCAGTTTTGACCAGGTTAAGGTCAAATTCTCAAGGTTAGTTTTGACCAGGTTAAGGTCAAGTTGTCAAGGTCAGTTTTGACCAGGTTAAGGTCAAGTTGTCAAGGTCAGTTTTGACCAGGTTAAGGTCAAGTTGTCAAAGTCACTTTTGACCAGGTCAAGGTCAGGTTATCGAGGTCACTTTCCAAGTCAACGTAAAGTTGTCAAAGTCACTTTTACCAGGTCAGGGTCAAATTGGCAAGGTCACTTGTACCAAGCCAGTCAAATTGGCAAGGTCACTTTTACCAAGTCAGTCAGGTTGTCAAGGTCACTTGTACCAAGTCAAGGACAAGTTGTCAAGGTCACTTGTCCCAGGTTAAGGTTAAATTGTCAAGGTCACTTGTACCAGGCCAAGGTCAAGAAAACTGTCAAGGTCAGTTTTACCAAGTTCCATTTTTTTTCTCCGCACTTTCGTTTTATGGCGGCGCCTTCGGCTCACACACGAATTACCCGGGTTCGATCCTGGGAGGAGTGGAGACGCTGGTCATGTCTTCTTACACCTGTCGCCTCACTGTTCACCTAGCAGTAAGTAGGTACCTAGGTGTTAGTCGACTGGTGTGGGTGGCATCCTGGAGGAGAGGACCTGCACCAGGAATCCACAGTGGAAATAACCCACACATGGGTTATCCTGGGTTCCTAACCCTCTAGGTTATCCTGGGTTACTAACCTAGGTTATCCTGGGTTACTAACCTAGGTTATCCTGGGTTACTAACCTGCTAGGTTATCCTGGGTTACTAACCCTCTAGGTTATCCTGGTCTATTAACTTTCTAGGTTATCCTGGGTTACTAACCCTCCAGGTTATCCTGGGTTACTAACCCTCCAGGTCAGGGTCGCATGGGCTTTATTATCTTAACTTTATTTTAGTAGGTTCGCCCAGGAGCTAGCTTTATTAGTTCTATTTTTAGTAGTTTCCCCCGGGAGTGAGCTTTATTAAGTCTGCACTTTATTTTAGCTTTATTCACGAATAAGCTTTGCCGAATCAACGTAAACTTAGTAAAGCTCACCTCTGAGCGAGTTTTCAAAGCTCACCTCTGAGCGAGCTTTCAAAGCTCACCTCTGAGCGAGCTTTCAAACAAGCTCACCTCTGAGCGAGCTTTCAAAGCTCACCTCTGAGCGAGCTTTCAAACAAAGCTCACCTCTGAGCGAGCTTTCAAAGTTCACCTCTGAGCGAGCTTTCAAAGTTCACCTCTGAGCGAGCTTTCAAAGCTCACCTCTGAGCGAGCTTTCAAAGCTCACCTCTGAGCGAGCTTTCAAAGCTCACCTCTGAGCGAGCTTTCAAAGTTCACCTCTGAGCGAGCTTTCAAACAAAGCTCACCTCTGAGCGAGCTTTCAAAGCTCACCTCTGAGCGAGCTTTCAAAGCTCACCTCTGAGCGAGCTTTCAAAGTTCACCTCTGAGCGAGCTTTCAAACAAAGCTCACCTCTGAGCGAGCTTTCAAAGCTCACCTCTGAGCGAGCTTTCAAAGTTCACCTCTGAGCGAGCTTTCAAACAAAGCTCACCTCTGAGCGAGCTTTCAAAGTTCACCTCTGAGCGAGCTTTCAAAGCTCACCTCTGAGCGAGCTTTCAAAGCTCACCTCTGAGCGAGCTTTCAAAGCTCACCTCTGAGCGAGCTTTCAAAACAGTTTTGCAGTACGTCCCTTTATATACACACTTGACGAAACTCCATAATTTCTGTATGGCTTAAGTCAATATTTGATTTACATGACAGCTCTACGTAATTTAGTTTTTCGTAAATACGATTGAAAGAGTACGTTATGCAGGGCTTTCCACACGTTAATTTATTTTGGTCGTGCCTTGTCAATCGCATTTACATAAAATGCTAGAGATAGAGGAGCTTTATACGAGAGAGTTAACTATAAGTGTATAACCCGTGTATGCCCGCAATACACAGCATATTAGGGGCTTTTGGCATGTACATCTCATTTATACCTATGTATCATTGTATCATGTCTACCTATGTATCATTATACCATGTCTAAATAAACTATTATTATTATAACAAATAACCTCACTCTTGAGACTTGTCAAGAACTATTGCTCATTCTTGGGGGGGGGATAATCCTAGTGTAAGACTATAGAATCTAAACTCATTGCTAAGGAGGGTAAGCTTAGTGTAAGACTAAAACCTTAACTCATTTGCTGGGGGTAATCCTAGTGTAAGACTATAGACCCTTAACTCATTTGCTGGGGTAATCCTAGTGTAAGACTATAGACCCTTAACTCATTTGCTGGGGTAATCCTAGTGTAAGACTATAGAACCTTAACTCATTTGCTGGGGTAATCCTAGTGTAAGACTATAGAACCTTAACTCATTTGCTGGGGTAATCCTAGTGTAAGACTATAGAACCTTAACTCATTTGCTGGGGTAATCCTAGTGTAAGACTATAGAACCTTAACTCATTTGCTGGGAGTAATCCTAGTGTAAGACTATAGAACCTTAACTCATTTGCTGGGGTAATCCTAGTGTAAGACTATAGAACCTTAACTCATTTGCTGGGGTAATCCTAATGTAAGACTATAGAACCTCAACTCATTTGCTGGGGTAATCCTAGTGTAAGACTATAGAACCTTAACTCATTTGCTGGGGGTAATCCTAGTGTAAGACTATAACCTCAACTCATTTGCTGGGGAGGGTAATCGTAGTGTAAGATTAGAATTTCAACTCATTTGCTTGGGAAAGAACTGTAAACTTAGTGTAAGCCAGAGAAACAAATATAGGTTGGTAACTGATGTTCATCTTTTTTTTGGTTTACCAGTATACGAGGCTTTGTTTTTCAGTATAATTTCTGATGCCGTGATATACCCATGAGCAGTTTTGAGAGTCGTATATTAAAGAATGTTAGAGAATGCGGTTACATTAATAATTCACAAACATGTCTTTATTGTTCATGGTTTGAAAGTTTTTTTTTCACTGGCGTGGCCAGTTTTTGTAGCCAGCTTCATTATCTTCTTTATAAGGTATGTCCTGTGTTGAGTCATGTTCATTATCTTCATTAAGTGTGTCCTGTGTTGAATGATCTTCATTTATCCTCCTCGTTACGTATATCCTGTGTTGATTCATCTTCATGAGTTATGAGTGCTGATGCCGTGCTGAAGTTTCCACTCATCGTTAGTTGAAACGAGGACAGGTACGAATATCTCCACGGCTTGTGACCTCCAAGCTGTGCTAAGACTGGTGTTTCATTCGTCAGGGGGAAATTAATCACCTGACACGAGGCTTTGTTAGGTGATGTTACGAATATCTCCAAGGCTGGTGACTTCTAAGCTGACCTGAGACCGGTGTCATTCGTCAGGGGAAAAAATCGCCTGGCGCGAGGCTTTGTCAGACTGTTCAGTGGTGGTTGAAGCCGAGACGAGGCTTCAAGCACCACACTAAGCTAGCGTGTGCTTGCTGCAGGCATTATTAATCTCTACTGACACTTGTACGAATGTGGTAACTACTGGCCCTATGACCACGGTGGGTAGTAAAGTTTACTAAAGTGTCACGCTGAGTAGTAGACCAATATAAACATCTGGACACTGCCAGGTCATGAAGTAATTACAGTGGCACTCCCAGTGTTGGGAAGATATAATATCCTTGGCTATACTTTCTCTCTTTCCAATAGGTCAATGAGGATATTGTTAAGTATTTTATTATGGGTTTTTCAGCTACGGCAACTTCAGAGATTGTCTTTCAGTAGAGCTGGGGTTCCGCTGACTTATCAAGCGTAGTTAGGTTAGGTTAAGTAAGATTTGTCAGGAAACAGGACAATTGTTGTGTGACGCGGGTCTTAGTCGTGATGACCCTCCGCTGGAGTTTTTGGTCATTGACCGAGGCCTTCAACTGGCTTACCCCTTTAAAAATTAAGATTATAAGATAAGAAGGCAGTGGTGAAGACATACACAGCAGCTGGTTCATGCTGATGACAGCAGACCTGCTCAACCTCCCTCACTGCATGCCTGCTCTACCTCCCTCACTGCATGCGCATGATTAGTGTTCACTTGTACCAATGCCATTGACGTCTAATTTAAGTCCATTACATGTAACTGAATTCATCTCTGTATAAATAACTCATTACGATTGTATCCAGATATAAAAATGTAAATAGTTCATTACCACTGTAGCTTTGTTATTTATCAGAACTTTGGGGCCCAGTTCCTGGACCCATTCTGTGCCTCTGTAATTTTTTTTGACTGCCGCCCACAGGATGGGTATGAGGTACATAATAAACATATTAAAACTCTGTGTGCAGGAACTCTATACTGGCTACGACAGCACGTACACTATGCTGCCTGGCTACATCACGTACACTGCTGCCTGGTTACGACAGCACGTACACTGCTGCCTGGTTACGACAGCACGTACACTGCTGCCTGGTTACGACAGCACGTACACTGCTGCCTGGTTACGACAGCACGTACACTGCTGCCTGGTTACGACAGCACGTACACTGCTGCCTGGTTACGACAGCACGTACACTGCTGCCTGGTTACGACAGCACGTACACTGTGCTGCCTGGCTACGACAGCACGTACACTATGCGTCCTCGCTACGACAGTATGTACACTATGCGGCTTCGCTACAACAGCATGTACATTGCTGCCTGGTTACAGCACGTACACTATGCTGCCTCGCTACAACAGCACGTACATTATGCTGCCTGGTTACATCACGTACACTATGCTGCCTGACTACGACAGCACGTACACTATGCGGCCTCGCTATGACAGCACGTACACTATGCTGCCTCGCTACAACAGCACGTACATTATGCTGCCTGGTTACATCACGTACACTGCTGCCTGACTACGACAGCACGTACACTATGCGGCCTCGCTACGACAGCACGTACACTATGCGGCCTCGCTACGACAGCACGTACACTATGCGGCCTCGCTACAACAGCACGTACATTATGCTGCCTGGTTACAGCACGTACACTATGCTGCCTGACTACGACAGCACATTTTAATAAATAATTCAGAACACAATAACATGCCTGAATTACTACTGTTATAATCAAAACTAATCGCAAAACCCACCAGGGTCATACATTGCTGCCCGCAACACTTCACAAATAACTACCTCTTATAAGAAGAAAGTCGTTATAACTATGAAGAAATCAGTCGTGACTTTTTCATTTAGAAAGTCGTGTTAACTTTCTTTTCAGAGGGACATCCTTTTTTTTTTTTCTTATATATGGATTTTTTTTTGA